>LPNX011187670.1:209715-327160 GCA_001517045.1 Pseudotsuga menziesii
ATCAAAATATTTGATCCCTCTCGGCGCATGATAGAGCCGGGTAAAGCTGGATCTAAGCTGGTTATTTACAAAATAAGGTACATATGAAGTTCATAGGTTTGAAAAACTATCGTATGAACATTATAAATGCAAATTAACATGCTAACAAAAATATGTATCAAAGAGCAATTAATAAAATTGTAGAACAATATGTATCAAAATGAGCCTAATTAATTAATTTGTATTAAATTAATTACAACTACAAATTACAAGTTAAAATTGCAATTACAAAAACAATTACAATTTCTTATATATATATAAGTAAGTACCCACATGGGATTTGAACTCATGAAATTTCATTTACAACTTCTCATCTAAATTACTCATCACCAATTTCTCTTGTCCATGTGGACAATTACAAAGTTAAAATTAGAAATTAGAATTACAAGTACAAACTGAAAATTGTAAATCAAGTCTACAAATTACAATATTAAAGTTATATTTTGTTGAGGGAACATATATGTTCATTGTGACTATGTACTTTAGTGTAAATATGCATGTGTTTGATCATTATTATTATTATTATTATTATTATTTACTGGGGGAATCAGCAACTGGGTGGTTCTGATACTCGCGTGACATGGGGTCCATTCCCATCGGCTGCCACTATACCCCCAAGTGCGTCCACACAACCCGCAAGCATGGGGCACGGATAAGTCAAGGTGAGATTTGAACTTGAGACCTTTACAACATTCCTTCATTTACACGGCATCTGCCAGTCAATCTACACCCCCGCGAGATGTGTTTGATAATTATTATTGCCCAATTAACATGGTAATTTCACAATTTTGTATCAAAGAGCAATTAATAAAATTGTACAACAATTTGTATGAAAACAAGCCTATAGATTAATTAATTACCATTACAAACTACAACTACATCCATTACAATTAGAAATTACATTTAAAATTAGTACAATTACCCATTGCAAATTTCAATTACAAATTAAAACATTAAGCATGTATTCGATCATTACTACCAATTACAAACTGCAAATTCCAAATTAAATTTACAAATTGCAAATAACTACATTAAAGCTATAGTTTGTTGAGTGAAGGTTTATGACGAGACTTCATAAAAGTAGTGTACTTAACCTTCAACATAAAACTTGAAATTAACGGATAGTTATAAATAATGATAAAAAAACATAGTCATAATTGAAAATCGAAGTACCAACTTATATGTTATGCATGACCCTACATTGTTTAGGATGTTGAATAACGATGAGCCTATAATGATTAATCTTTTGTAATTTTTTTTATCTTTATCAAAACATAAAAAAAGAGATTTCAAACAAAACATATATCATTATAAAACATGTATTTTCAAATATTTCACAATAAATCAAGAAAAAACCCATTCTCATACTTCGAAGAGATAGTTTTAAAATAATATAATTAGAACATGGATCTTTTGATTATAATTTTGATTCACATTACATCCATAGATAACAAATAAACCATTAAATCCATAGATAACATCCACCGTCATAAGATAAATAAACCAGCATAGATCCAAATCCTAGGCTCTATTCAGCGTCGAGAGGGATCAAATATCTCGAGGATATTGCACTCAAGGAGCTATACATTACAACATCTCAAGCCATTTGCAAGGCCCTCCTAAACCATGTACAATAAAACCATGTGTTGTTTAGGTGGCCTTGCAAATGGTTTTAAAACCATTTGTAAGGCCCTCCTAAGCCATGGTTTTATTTTTTATTATTTTTTTAGGTAGGAACATTACAACATCTCCCCCATATTGTGTTGTTTTGACATTTTTTTGTCGATAATTAAATTTTCAATTTTTTATTGTTTTGTTAGGTAGGAACATATTAGGTTGTTTCTATCGCCGCCATTTATTTTGGCGGATAATTAAAAATTTTATTTTTTACTATTTTGTTAGTAACAAACGTTACAAGATCTCCCTCATGATAAACGTTACAAGATCTCCCTCATACTGGGCTGTAGAGCGCCTCTCAGCGCAAAAACAATATAATTACCGAAATGAAGAAAGAAATAAGGCACAACACTATAAATGATGAAATAAAACATGTGCATATCACTCTCCATTCTCATCACCCTGATTATCATCCTTGCTTGGCATGATAGCACCGTTGTACTAAAAAATATGTTTTGATCTATAGACGTGTCTTAATACGAACCACCAATCCTTATCCAACACATCCAGGTAAAAAAACACTTGGTTGCAGTGTTTTGGGAAAACATAAGGCTCCTTGGTTTCATTCCACATCTTTCTAGAGTTGATACTTATCAGTCCACTATCATGGTCTTCCTTTACATTATTCTGGTTGAAGGTGTCCCACCACTTGCACTTGAAAATAACACATTCAAAAGAATAGAATTCCACTTGGATGATCTCTTGTATCTTTCCCAAGTAGCATAACATCCCCCCTATTAGGTTTTGATCATGGTGGCTAGCATGACTAGATTGGTTGAACTTGACTTCCACTCCATAGTTTGCTGGCATGCATCCATCATTGGCATCTTTGGTGTGAAAATGATGCCCATTTTCCCACATAGATGGGAACATATGCACTTGTAAAAAGTGAACAAATCACAGTGTCACAAAGTCTAATAACCTGACCATTAAAATATTAAATATAGATGTTACAATTCAAAGGTGCCTTATGAAGTTCAAAATGTACACAAAGAGATTATTACTGAGTTGTCACACCCAATTCCTACGTTTAGTGCATCCTCTTCAGCACATGGGTAACGACTGGATGCACCGTTTTTCTCTTTACCTTGGTCAACAACCCAATTATTGGGACATACCATTGGCATGCTCTTTTAAATAATCAGGATAATGCATGCTTCTACCATTCAACCGTCTGAATTATTTCCTCTCATTGTCCCATTTCCTCCTCTTCTCTTCATACAATGCAACCCATAACTATGTTGCCTACGTTGTAAAGAATGAATTTATTGATGGATTTAATTTATGAACTTGTTGATATATTCATGAAATCAAACTGACATATAGTACATATGAGATCAAATATATAGAATGAACTTCACTATGAATAGTTACTCTGTAGAAATTTTACAAAGGATAAGTCACTTTTTTTTAATGTGGTTCACGCCCAAAGATCGGGTCGCTACATCCATGGAAAGATTCCAAGGGACCCACCTGAAAGAGCCTCACCTTTTGGGATATTTTGGAGCTTATCCCTGACACCAACTTGAGTGCCTAACCCTGGAGGACCTAGAGAATTAAACCCATGATCTCAACCGCCTAAAGGCTTGGTCTCTTGGGCATCAACCAATTGAGCTTCCAGACAAGGCTGTCACGTCCCCTCCCACCAATTTGACCACAAAGGGAACATGAACAATGTAGGGGGTGCTATAATTTCGCCCCCATGACCAAATTACAAGAATCTTAACATCTAAATGCATGTGAAAATTCATATTAAGCATACACGATGGAATTAAACCTTATTAATGCACACATATAGCATGCAATTACCAGCATGTTCATCACATGCATAACAATAAAACCACGCACAACAATTAAATCATTTTCATGTTATTTACATGCATCTAATTGAACAATTCACATTGGGTCTATCGATTCAATTTAACACAATTAACACTCATTCATAACACATGAATTAAGCATAATTAGAGGCAATAGAAACACTTGTCTTTTAATTATAATTGGCCGATCAATTGGATATGGAAGAGCAACGTTCCACCCAACCATAGGTCTCTGTCCAACATATATTCATTAAGCTAAGAGACCACCCTTGAGCTGGGTTGTGTATCCACTAAGGAGGAACTACTCAATCTCACTCACACCCATAGGTAGATGCACTCTTGCTAAGCCAACACACAACTGGGTTTGTTAAGCAAGTAGGGAGGCAGAGAAGGAGATATCTAAGCCAATGAGCTCAACCACAGAGCTACATGAATCTCTATTTGACTTCAAACAGCCTTGGCACCCACATTACCTACCACACCCAACATAAGGAAGATTCCCTTTTATGCTACACAGTCCCTCAAGCGCCCCTTCCCTCCAATGCTCTTTAAGGTGGGCACAAAAAGGTCTAAAGCAACTCCAACCTCTAATTTCACTCCCACTTTAGTCCAATCTTGGATTTTTCTAATTATTGGGAATGTGACTGTCAATCACATAATTTCACTTTTGAGCTTCCAAATCTGGGGTTTTCCATGGACTTTTGGGCTCTTTTCACTCTCAATTTCACCTTGGGGTTTATGTATATGGATATCTCACTGGATTTTATTCATCATGTGAATTTCTGGTGATTTTGGCACTTCAAAACGTGGGTTCTTTGCAACTTGCAATTTCTGCAAATTTCACTACCAGGGATGCATAGCATGATGGGAATTCATCTATGGTTGTTCAACAATGGAATGGGGAGGATGGAAAATGAATTCCCATGAGGAAGAATGAATTATGGGTCAAGTAAAATGATCTCATACTCAGCCACATGAATTTCTAGGTTGCACATGCTCCATTAATTTCATGATATGATTTCTCAATTACCATCTTACAACAGAAATAAATGTTAGCAAGGAAGTCAATATGGGTTCTCAAATGACATTTGGAAACACAAGGTTAAATTCCACAACCCCCTCACCTCTCCCTAGTGGATATTGTTAAATAAATGTAACTGTGGAAGATATTCTATTTTGTACTATTATTGTTATTACCTCTTTTGGAGATGTTCTTTCTCTGATTAGGGATGTCATTGATGTAATTGGTCATGTGAAGTCTTGAGGTAAAACCTTCGTTGTAAGTCGGGTCAGTAGTACCCACAAAAGTATTATTAAAATGCATTTTTGAGTCCCCCAAGGCAAGTTATCCCTGATTGGGAGGATAGTTCGACCCAGTTGGTTTATTAGACTTCTCCATTGATTAGTATAAATAGGAGAGGCACCTCCCTCATTTGGACAAGCAAAAAAAGCACTATATCTCAAGAGTTGCACTAGAGAGCGAAAGAGTAGTTTATCTGGGAGAGATGAGGAAGTCCAATATTATCCTTTGAGTCTTATAAGTATTATTATTTGGGTATTACACTGTACTTTGTTTAATTCTATATCAAGGAAGTTTTGTTGGGTTTTCTTCCCCATGAGGGTTTCCCAGGATAAATCACTGTGTTCTTTTGTGTGGTTGTGCTTACCTTTCTGTCAGTGATCCTTTTGTACATGGTTACGATGTTATGATTCTAAATGTTTTTAAATATTGTATAACCATTTAAACCTTAATATGGCATTAGAGCCACCCTGTAATAAGTCTTTGTGCAGCCGAAACACTACTACAACTACAACTACTGAAGATTAGGCTTTCATGCTTAAAAACTCTAGAAAGCAAAAACTAGTCATCTTGGGAATTTCGCTATAAATTGAGATTGGAGAACGATAAGTAGTTGAAACTTTGACAGGACAAAGATGAAATATTTATGTACCTTGTGTGAAAGTTTTAGCCTCATATTTACTATACTTTAGGAGATATGATTCCTCCAAATCAGGGTTCCATCATTCTCCAGAATACAATCATAAACAGGTGACCTAGGGAGAATCGCTATATCTCGGGATAGGAAGGTCCAAATCAAATTTCACAAGATTTCATAGATAGGTGACAAATTTTAGTTTTCGTGTTCAAAGTTTTAAACCCCGAAGGTGAACCAGTGACACATGGCAGTCCGTACAAGTTCGTTATGCTGAACAGTCCTCAAACAAGTCACCTTGGGAAAATTCGCACAAGTCCCATTTGGTGAATCCAATTCTGCTCTAAACTATGGGGTTGGATAGAATACAGATTATAATACCTTAAGACGAAGTTTCAAACTCATAGGAGCAGGAAATTTGGAGATACAATAGAAACAAGCAAAAAATTCGGTAGAAGAAATTGGAGAAAACTAAGGTTTCATGTTTCGGGCAGTTCCCTCCACCGATCAGTTGAAAAAGGAGGAATATAAAAATAACTTTAGGAGGGTGCATATGTCTATGGAAGAATTTTCTCATTCTATGGATCTTCAATTTTTGACCTAACACTGTTGCCGGGGTAAACTAGGGCATGAGATATTTTGCATTTCTATCCACAGTTTTGGGAAAATGAGTATGATGCTCAGCTCGCTTGGAAGAGGTGCATATTTATATACAATCATATATGAAAGATAGATAAGTTAAAAAACTAGGGTTTCTCTATCAAACCCTAGGTCCACGAGAAGGAGTCTTCCAGAAAAACTTTCACGCAAGCATCATGTTGATGCAATCTCATTGCTAAGCTCTATCCTCTCTATTTCCATTTGAGGTTATAATTTTTATCATGACGACAAAATGTACCAAGATTGAGGACAAGCTTGAAAGAGTCAAGAAATTCTAAGCATAGAATTATAGAGTGCTTCTAATACTTGAAGAAGCATTACATGGAGAACTATGTCAAAGAAGAAGCTACAGATACATAGGGAGATGAAGTCAAAGCAAAACGCAAGAAGATGAGTATCTCCGTCTCCATTGGATATCACATGTATCATCCTTGAAGACTCCCAAGGATATGTTCGATGCAATGAACAACTTGTACAAAGATGACCTTGAGAACTCAACTCAAGGATGTGAAGATGCAAAAGTCAGAAAACATTCAATGTTACTTCACAAGGAGATATCAGCTCAAGAAACAATTAGAAGCCATTAGAGATAATGTCAAAGAAGCAAAAGCATAGATTACAACTTTGAATGGTATTCCAAGTTCATTCAAGGGATTTGTTCTAGAAGGAATATCACATATGGAGGAATACATGTAAGAAGGATCTTTATTGATGGCAAGAAGAAGAAGAGATGGAAAAATATGACAATCAAGCCTTAACAACTTATGCCAAGAAGAGAAAGAACAAGAAGGAAGAACATTCCCGTAAAGAATAGAAGGACGTCTCACAACACAGATGTTCAATTGTGATGAGAAAGAACACTTTGCGAATGAATGTTCCAAGAAGAAATAAGGAAGGATGATTTGATCAATAAGTATTAGTCGATCATACAGAATGATGTTTAGATATGAGTTCAAGACATGAAGGGAATTTTTGTAAAGTCTTCCAAGAAGATCTACAAGATCAAGTATACAATAGATTGAAGTATCGAAAGATACAAAGCAAGGTTCATGGTTTCTATTAGAAAGAGAGAGTCAATTATGGCAAGACACTTCTCTAAGGGCTAGACACACCTCTTCAGTGGTGGGATATTACACTAGACAGTTGGTGTAATCAAAGTAGAATAACATATCGAGCAACCTACAGGGCTTGAGACTCTCTACATAGAACTACCTATGCACAGAAGGATTTGTACAAGCTTGGAAGGAACCCATGGGATAACACATAAAGTTACATGAGGAGCTTGAGGATCAACAAGAGTGATGGATCCCAACCTTTACTACAAGTTTGAAAATAGAAAACTACAAAGGATGAGAAGCTCATATATGGGTGCAAGATAAAACTTGCAACAAATTTCGAGATGAAGGATCTTGATATCTAGTGACCTTGACAGGTGACACAAATGGATGCAAAGAAGATTAGTATAAGAGGAGGCTACCTGTCACTCCAATGTCCTAATGCATAGAATATAATATACAGAGGGAGGATGATGCTCCACCTCAGAGGGTGTGACTACGGTAGATCTCAAAGTTCGAGAATCTTGACATGATTCTTGGGATTAGAGGAATGATGAAATCATAGGATATTTTCCTTATCTAAGTAAAATATGCGGAGCAAATGGTGTGGTACCTAAAGGGTACTTCAGAGGTATGATGACTGGGTTGGTAATTCTACAAACAAAAATATCCCTCCAACATGTTACAAAAAAGCATATGTGTGTTTCTCTCAGTGCAACCAAGGATGAATATATTGCAGCTGAGAAGAAAGCAAGGGAAGACTCCTCAAGTGATATGATCCATAAGAATTATACCGATGAAGATAAAAGATCACACTCTTATCCATTTCAACATTGGATAAGAAGGGATGCACTGGTGGGACACACATATTCAACACCAATACACAACTCTATGTGTTATGTGGTGTAAGAATACTTGCTCAGTATTTTCGATCATGGGAAAGATAGGAACAGGTCCTCAGAATTAGACGATGAATTTGAACACATTTGACAGAGACTCCAGTAATTCAAGAAGACATATATCAAGATGAAGTCTACCAAACAAACAAATATAAGTATTTGAATTGTCCTTACCTATGTATCTAGTTGTTCAGTTATGTACATAGATATGTTCCTAGATTTAGGAAGTGTATTATGCATGTTAAAGTGTTTTGCATTTATGAACAATTTACTGCTAATATGCATATGATGGGTAAGTGGCTTATGGTGTTGTACAACATTCCATTTCTACTTATCTAGAATGAAACCTCTTTGCTGACATAATGTCTTGGTAGAGATGGAAGGCATCTAGAAAGTTACCGTATGTATACAGGATATGGATGAATGTTGTATTAGCTGAAATAGTTGCATAATTATATAACACATATATTTATGCCTAAGAATTTTTCATTATGAATATGTTATGAAATGTTTATGATCATACAACTGTATTTGAATTGCAAGAAGGATTATATGCAATCACCTACAAGAGAAATGATGAAGTTGCAGATGTACGATGAAGTTGCGGATATACAATGAAGTTGTGGATGTACGATGCAGTTGCGAATGTACAAAAGGAGTATGATAAAGAACAAGTTGCATAAGGGAGCTGTAAACCTCAAGTATGTTCGTACAGAGGTACATGTGGTATATGTGTTGAATAAGCCTCTGTCTCATGTAAAGCTTGAACACTTTCAAGACAAGATTTATGTAGTCCGAAAAGACCTCCTTGGAAAGAGGGAGCGACTGTAGAATATCTATGAGTTAGACATGGTACGACAGGATGGACAACTTCCTAATGGACTAAGGATTTACCAAGAGTAAAGTGGGTTCCAACCTTTACTTTAAGGTTGAATGTAGAAGAATGGTATATGTTGATGAACTGACAGGAGAGGACATACTCCTTATATATGCAAAGAGGAAGTGCTAGAAAGAGCACCTCGGGATGATGTTTCAGTTTGGGATCAGGTGTGATCTCATGGCTTGGCAGAAAGCAATCCAATGTCACCCTCAGTACAACTAAGGATGAGTACATTGTAACATGATTCAACCTGCAGTGAAGAAATATGGGGGGATTGTTTGATGTTAAGATAGATGCAACTGATATGTATTGTGACAATCAAAGTTGCAGAGAACCCGATGTTTCATAAAGTCCAAGATATGGTGCACAGATGAGCCGTGAATCTCCAGTATCTTCCTACAGAGGAACAAGTTGTGGATGTAAAGTAAAAGAATAATGAGTCCCAATAGATCCTAGTTGTATCTTCATGGGTAGATCCCAATATGGTTGGTGACATCACCGAGGGTGGATCCCAGTATGACTGGTCGTATCACTAAGGGTAGATACTAACATTGTTGGTGGTATCCTTACAAGGAATATCCCAGGAAGGTTGGTCGTATATTCAAATACGAAGATCCCAACAAGATGTAGTCTGGCATTCATTTGCAAATGTTGTGGTCCGACATTCATTTGCAGACGTTGTGGTTTGACATTCATTTGTAGACATTGTGGTCTGGTATTCATTTGCAGACATTGTGGTCTAGCATTCATTTGCAGATGTTGTAGTCCAACATTCATTTACAGAAGTTGTGGTATGGCATTCATTCGAAGATGTTGTGGTCTGGCATTCATTTGCGGACGTTGTGGTTTGGAATTCCTTTACAAACATTATGGTCTGACATTCATTTGTGGACTTTGTGGTCTGGCATTCATTTGTAGACGTTGTGGTCTAAAATTTATTTGCAGACATTGTGGTCTGCCATTCATTTGCAGATGTTATGGTCTAGAATTCATTTGCAGACACTGTGGTCTAGAATTCATTTGCAGATGTTGTGTTCCGACATTCATTTGCGGACATTGTGGTCTGGCATTCATTTGTAGACGTTGTGGTCTTGCATCCATTTGCAGACAACCCAGTATCTTGTGATGATGTGGGTGATTTCGCATCAGGTTGTGTTTATTTATAGGTGATGTGATGTGATGCGATGAGATGTGATGCTCATGACGATGCGATAATATTTTGATGCTCGTGACGATGCGATGAGATGTGATGATATGATGACGATGCGATGAGATGTGATGCTCATGATGATGCAATGAGATGTGATGCTCATGATGATGCGATGCTTATGATGATGCAATGAGATGTGATGCTCGTGATGATGTGGTGAGATGTGATGCTTGTGATGATGCGATGAGATGTGATACTCATGATGATGCGATGCGATATGACGATGATGCATTGAGATGTGATGCGATGCTTAGATATGATGCTCGAGATGTGATGTTTCGTGATGGTGATATCCCACAGATAATGATGATGTTGATATAATTGTGAAAACTTACTTGATGTATAAAGTTACCAGTCAGTCGTACATACGTGTTGTTGTGTTATAGAATACCCTCCTTGTTAAGAAGGGAGTGTTAAAGAAATGTAACTGCATAAGATATTCTATTTTGTACTATTATTGTTATTACCTCTTTCGGAGATTTTGTTCCTCCAATTAGGGATGTCATTGATGTAATTGGTCATGTAAATTCTTGAGGTAAAACCTTTGTTGTAAATCGAGTTAGTAGTACCCACAAAATTATTATTAAAATGTATTTTTGAGTCCCTCAAGGAAAGTCAGACCTGATTGGGAGGATAGGTCGACCTAGTTTGGTTATCAGTCTTCTCCACTAATTAGTATAAATAGGAGAGGCTCCTCTCTCATTTGGATAAGCAGAAAAAACAATATAGCTCAGCAGTTGTGCTGGAGAGAGAAAGAGTAGTCCATCTAGGATAGATGAGGCAGTTTAGTATTATTCTTGGAGTCTTATAAGTCTTATTCTTTGGGTCTTACACTGTACTTGGTAGAAGTCTATATCGAGGAATTTTAGATGGGTTTTCTTCCCCATGAGGGTTTCCCCGAATAAATATCCGTGTTCTTTTGTGTGGTTGTGATTGTCTTTCTTTCAATGATACTTTTGCATATGGTTATGATGATAAATGTTTTTAGATCTTGTATAACAATTGAAATCTTAATAGATATACATGCACCCTCACTTTAGTTGCTTCCTTATCCAACTCTTGGTATTTTTCATTTATATTAAAAATGTTTACATGCATATACAATTTTCCATGGCTTACTAGCACATGGCTAATAAAATATAAAATACATGCATTTTTAAAACCCAAGCATTCATTAGCGAGGCCTTGGCCTTGAGCTCCACGCTAGAATCATACAACTCGCATACACAAAATTCACATATAAATCCAATACATTCTAAGAGTCAAAATGGGGGTATTACATTCCCATCCCCCTTAGAATAACACCGTCCTAGGTGCTCTCAAAACTTGAACAAAAATAGGTATGCTTCTTTCATGGCATCCTCTAACTCCCATGTAGCCTCATTAGGACCAATGTTTTTCCATTACACCTTTACATGTCCGATGGCTCGAATCGGGAGCAAAGTCGAGGATGCACATAGGTTCCACTTGAAACTCTCCCTCGGGTTCCACCTGTATCACATTCCAATCAATTATGTGATTAGAATCATGTACATACTTCTTAAGAAAAGAAACATGGAAAACATTATGAGCTCTGATGTTAGCATGAAATACAATCCTATATGCAATAGGTCCTATCCTATCAAGGAATTCGAATGACCCACAATATCTTGGCACTAGCTTGGCACAACTTCACAACTCTAGGGAATTTTTCCTTGGCTTTACTCTTAAATAAACACGATCCCCAATTTTAAATTCTTTGTGCACTCTTTTCAGATATGCATAACTCTTCTGCTTGTCCTGGGATGCCTTCAAATTATGTATGATCTTAACAATTTCTTATTTTGTTCCTTGAGCATTTATGGCCCAAGTACTATCATGTTCACCAGACTATCCCAATTCACGAGAGTTATGCATCCTTTGTCATACAAGGTTTCAAATGGACTCATTCCCAATGATGCTTGATGTCCATTTTGTACGTAAATTATACCAAGTGCAGGTAATCCTCCCACTTGGACGATTTATCCATCATATACATTGTCGACATGTCTTCAAGAACTTGATTCACCCTCTCAGTTTGGCCATCTGTTTGAGGATGATACGCTATACTAGAATTAAATTGTGTTCCCAACTCCTGAAATAACCCTTTCCAAAATTTAGATGTGAATTTTGTATCTCGATATGAAACTATTTCCTTGGGAGATCCATGCAATCTAAATACTTCCTTCACAAAGATATTAGCTATGTCACTTTCTTTATGAGTGGACTTGAATGGAATAAAATGAGTTTCCTTTGATAGCTTGTCCACCACAACCATAATTGAATCATGCTTCTTCATGGTCATTGGAAAACTTATTATAAAGTCCATAGAAATTAATTCCAACTTCCATTCTGGAATAGGAAAAGGTTGTAATAGTCTTGTTGGGTGTCGATGCTCTACCTTGATTGGTTGGCACCTTTGACACCGAGCAATGTATTATGCTATATCCTTCTTCATTACATGCCAAAAGTATTTCTTTCTCGCTACTGTTATTGTCTTTTGATATCCTAGATGTCCATACTATGGCATTTGATGAATTTCATCCATCACTAACGTCTTTAAATATGCACAATTCAGAATGTACAGTCCACCCTTATAAACAAGAAGATCATCTTCTCCATGTTGATATCCTTCACACTTTTCATTTACTTTTCCCTGCTACATTTTTTCTTTAACTTGAATGCCAGTTTCATCGTTGTTTTGGGATTTAAGAACTCTTGTATTCAGATCTTATTTGCATACACTTAATTCTACTGCATGGAATTTTCCGCTAAGGGAATATGCAACCTTATTCTCTTTTCCTTTTATATGCTTGATTTCAAAATTGAATTCACATAGAAATTCCATCCATCCGGCTTGCCTTGCATTCAAGCTTGGATGATCAAACAAATACTTTAAGCTCATATGGTCTGTACTAAGCTCGAATCTTCTTCCCAACAATTAATGTCTCCACATTTTAAGACCATGTACAATGGCTGCTAATTCTAGATCACGATTTGCATAATTATTTTCATGCTCTTTTAATTTTCATCACTCATACAAAATCACAAATCCTTCTTGCATAAGCACTCCACCTAATTCTTCAATGCAAGCATCTCCGCACACTGCAAAATCCTTGTTTGGATCTACAATATTCAAAACATGAACCATGGTAAGTAATGTTTTTCAACAGCTGAAAGCTTTCTTCACATTTCCAGACCATACAAACTTTGCATTCTTCCTTTGCAACGATGTAATGAGCAATCTTAGAGAATCCTCAGATGAACCTTCTATAGTAGCATGCAAGACCCATAAAAGATATAACATCGATAAAATTATTTGGAGTAGGACAATCCATTATGGCTTCAATCTTTTCTAGATCCACCACAATTCCTTCTTCTGAGATAACATGACCCAAATACTGTACCTTTCTTTGATAAAATTCACACTTGCTTAGATTTACATACATTTGTTTCTCTCTAAGAACTTGCAACACCATTCTTAGATATTCCTCATGCTCTTATTCATTCCTTGAATAAACAAGAATGCCATCCAAGAACGCTAACACAAATTTCTTCAAATACTTGCTAAAAACACTATTCATGAGGCACAAGAGTGTGGTGGGTGCATTGGTAAGACAAATGGGCACCACCGCGAACTAATAATGGCCATACCTTGTCTAGAAATATATCTTGTGAATGTCTTCTTCCTTTATCCGCACTTGATGATAACCGGACCTCGAGTGAATTTTTGAAAACACTTTAACTTCCTTCATTTGATCAAACAAATCATCATTTTGGGAAATGGATACTTATTCTTGATTGTCAGTTTATTTAGCTTCTTGTACTCAATACACAACCTTAAAGTCCCATCCTTCTTCTTGACAAATAACGCCAGTGCTCCCCAAGGATACACACTTGGTCTTGTGTAATTCTTGTCCATTAATTCCCGTAGTCACATCTTTAAATCTACCAATTCTGGCATGCTCATTCTATAATGATATTTGGATACTGACACTACCCTAGAATAAGATTGATTGTAAAATCAATGTCTCTTTTCGGTGGAAGCCTCGACATTTCATCAAGAAACATGTCATTGAACTCTTGCAACAATGGATAATCTTCCATCTTTGGACCTTTGTGTTCTAGACAATATGATATATGAGCTGCATATAATTGACAACCTTTCTTGTAGAGCCTTCTTAACTGTAAGGCTGAAATCTGCCTTCTTGAGACATGCTTGGGAATTTCTCTTACCAATATTGGCCTTCGTACTTCATCAATGCATTCAAAAAATGTTTCACAACAATCTACCTTGGCTCTATGATTTTCCAACCAGTCCATGCCAATAAGAGCATCATAGGACCCTAATGGTAGTAGATTTAAATTTGCTTTGGTGAGGAGTCCATTCAACTCTATGGGGAATTCCATCACTACTTCACTTACTTTTCTTTTTGTATCTATGTCCAATTGAAATAAAAATGATTTATTAAGCTTCACCTTTCCAAGATAACAATTTTCAACCACTTTTGGAGAAACATGACTATGAGTAGATCCCGAATCAATCAAAATAGAAATAGATTGCTTAGTAATCTTACCTCCAACTTCCACTACTGTTGATTAATGGTTTGCTTGATAGTTATCCAACACTATATAAATTTGCGGAGTCTCTCTTGCCATATCCTCCACTATAACTATTGCTTCTAAGTTGTGCAAGCCTCAAGGGTTCTCTTTCTGATGTGGAAGTCCTTAAGCAAGTGGGGTTCTCCACATCCCCAACACTGAAGTGGTCACTTCTGTCCTTTTTCTGTTGCTACTGCTAGCTTAACTCCACTTTGTGATTATTGGCCTTGTTGGAAGCTCCTTGGCTGAGTTTTAAATGATGGATTGAATCCACTTCTTCTCTGGTCAGATATCCCTTTTGGATTTCCTTTCCATGTTAGATGAACCTTTGTTTTCCCTTGATTTTATCATAGCAATGCATTCCCATCTTAATGGATTCATCAAGAGTTGGTGGATTTAACAAACTCAATCCTATCTCTGAAATTTTGAGGTAGACTTCCAAGGAAGCATTGGATTTTTACTCTTTCATCTTTGATGTAATCCACATACCTCAACAATTCCAAGAACTTGTGGACATGTTCTTCCATATACTTTCGTCCTAAATTTAATTCATTGAACTCTTTCCTCTTATTATCATAGTACCTAGCTGACAAGTATCTTTTCTTGAAATATTTCTTAAATCACTCTTAGTCGATCCTTCTTTCCTTGATTCCTTTAACGTGCATGAGGTGTTCCCACCAAATTGAAGCTCTGCCATTTAGATAGTAACTAGAAATTCTGGACTTTTCATTTCTTGAGTAATCATGAATCCTAAAATATTTCTTCATCCCAAGAAGCCATGCCTCTACCTCTTGACCTATCCTATTTTCTCCATCAAATGTGGGAGGCTTTGCCTTCCTAAATTCTCTTTGTGGAATCTTTTTAAAATGCCTTATTATTTCAAAACTACTAGAAGTATGGTTTGGGCTACTTAGAAAACCTCTGGAGTCAAGTGAACTGCTAGAATAATATCTCGAGGAGGGTGTTATATGCTTTTTACTCATAGAACTCTTTCTTGGGCTTGGAGTCCTCTTCCTGGAGTGACCTTTAGAGCAGTTCTCTGTATTTCTTTCTTCTTGACCCACATTGCTTGGGTTAGACCCAAGATTTATTCTCTACTTCATATAAGTGATGCTATGCAAAATAGCATCATTGTTTTGGTTTTGTTCATCATGATTCTTCATCAATATTTCAATGAAGCTTATCATGGCTTCAACCAAATTTCTGAGGAGTGATTTGCTCCCTTCTCCCATTGGATTTTGTCTTAGCATTTTCCTCTTACATATTTTCTCCCAGGACATCTTCATCATGTTCAAAAGGGTCCTAAGCATCATTCATGGTCACCATTTTCTTTTGGATATTCTTTCACTCTACTTACTGCCCTCTGCTACAACTATTCAAAGCTTTACAACTGCAACCACTGTGCATCATAGAGATATTTATTAGACATCTTAGGAATGCATGTTAAAAAATAAAACATTATGATTTAATTGAATTAGACTCATGGAATAATTCACATGGTTATAATTCCTTCTTTTCTTTCACCCATTTATGCATTTATGAAAACTACCTTTAATTAACAAATTTTGTCAAAACAAGTTCACAGGCACTTTTCTACTCAAATCTCTACGGCCTATGAATCCTCCATTCAAATTATGATTGTGCAACATTGTTCTTCTCAGGATAATATTTCCAACGCCTATCTTCCAACTCCATTTTGACTTCGGATATGGAATTTATATTACTTCAAAAATGTCAATTTTGCCCAATTCTACACTTTTTCCACCGTTGCAATTAGCCTTGGAGGTAGACTTCAACTTCTTGTAGAAGTAAATATAGAGAGAACTAGGAAAAATTTGTATCGATAGAAGTTAGTCCATATAACAAGTATTAGTCGGCAATATTCAGATCTATGTTTCGATCTTCCAATCACCTGCTATAAAATTCTGGGTTTGACTACTTTTGATTTCTGCATTTTCACAAATTTCAAAATTTCACCCAAAATTGGCTATCTCCCAAACCAAGCATTTTTGGGAAAAATTTTCATAACAAAAAATGTCTGTGTTAATGAGAAGGTAAAATGTTGAGTATAGAACTTTTTTTGGTTTCAACATTTAGGGTCACTTTTAGGTCACTTTTACCTCCTTCAATCTTTTCAAAATCCCCAAAAAGTGATTTAGAATAGTGTTTTTTGGCCTTATTTCACATCCTGGATCCATGCCCTTTGAAATTTGGTTAAGAGATTATAGATTTAACTTCAAGCTTGGTCCATGACCATGACATAACAATTTCATCCCAAACCAAGCTCTTATCGGGCCTCGAGACACCGATCTTTGAATATGACTAATTCAAAAATTTGACCAATCGGAGCAAAATGGGCTTGGGCCTCTCACTGGTGCTTTTGTGACCTTTGTTAATGGCATCCAAATGCCTCAGGTCTCATATGATTCCAATTAAAACTAATCCTGCTATGGAAAAAACTAGTTTTAGGCTCTATACTTGTTTTTTGACCCGACGTGTTGATCCCAACTTTTTCTAAGCCAGTCCAATTTTTCTGATTAGAAATAAAAAATAAGAATGCACAATTGGTCCGAAATGAGCCATTCCTGACTTCTATCTTCTCTATGTCGAGATTCGGACATCAGAAGTGAAAAAAAAATCCTCCTGAATTCTTCCTGAAGTCTTTCGTGACCTCTCGACTCTAACTACTATATTCTGTACGTCGAGAGTCAGATATTACCAATTGATATTACCCCAAAATGGATTCCAATTGATATTACCCCAACTTCCCATCTCTGACTACTACCTTCCATACGTAGGGAGTTGGAAGTCGACACCAATATAACTATCCATCCACAAACAACCTATCGATGTTGGTACCTCGACACTTCAGCATCGACACCTCGGCACTACCCAAACAATAATAGCATGAACCTTCCAACCTTCTGATTCTGATGTCGAAAGTCAGAGGTCAGAAATATGCCCATATTACTACCAACTTCTCATGCCAATATATTTCATGTTCGAAGTCCAATTTTGACAAAATGGGTATCGCTATAAAGATATCAACGATCTATATGCAACGCTGTGATCCTATGCAACATTTGAAGAATTTGATTTTTTGGACGTTATTTAACCCACAATTTCACTAAACGCTTATCAACACTTCTTATGAAATTCAATTTTTTCCTGTAGGTGTAGATTTCGGCACAACCAGCCCCAATGCTACAACCTTTGGCTTTGATACCATTTTGTCACATCCCCTCCCACCAATTTGACCACAAAGGGAACATGGACGATGTAGGGAGTACTATCATTTCTCCCCCATGGTCATATTATGAAATTCTTAACATCTAATGGATGTGCAAATTCATATTAAGCATACACAATGAAATTAAACCTTATTAATTCACACACATAGCATGCAATTACCAACCTATTCATCACATGCATAACAATAAAACCATACACATAAATAAAATCATTTTCATGTTATTTACAGGCATCTAATTGAACAATTCATGCTGGGTTTGTTGATTCATTTTCACACAATTAACAATCATTCATAACACATGAATTAAGCATAATCATAGGCAGTAGAAACACTTATATTTTAAGTGTAATTGATCGAGCAACTGGCTATGGAAGAACAATGTTCCACCCAACCATATATCTCTATCCAGCTTATATTCTTTTAGCTGAGAGACCACCCCGAAGTTGGGCTATGTATCCACTAAAGAGAAACTACTCAGGCTCACTCATAACCATAGGTACAAGCACTCATGCTAAGCCAACAAACAGTTCGGTTTATCAAGAAATTAGGGAGGAATGGAGGAGAGAACTAATCTAGCGATCTCAACCACATAGCTATAGACATCTCTATTTGACTTCAAACAACCTTGACACCCACTTTACCTACCGCACCCAACACAAGGAAGGTCCCCTTTGTTGCTACATAGTCCCTCAGGTGTGCCTTCCCTCCAATGCTCTTCAATATGGGAATATAAAGGTACAAGCTACTAAATCCTCATATATTCTTGCATTAACTGGGTTTATCAAGCAACTCCAACCTCTGATATCACTCCCACTTCAACCCACTCTTGGATTTTTCCAATTTATGGGCACGTGACTGTCATTACGGAATTCCACTTTTGGGCTTCCCAATCTGGGTTTTCCCATGGATTTTTGGGATCCTTCAACTCTCACTTTCACCCTGGGGCTTATCTATATAGATCCCTCACTGGATTTTACTCCTCACATAAATTTCTGGGCGTTTTTGGCAGGTCAAAATGTGGGTTCTTTGCAAGTTGTAATTTCTGCAAATTTCACTGTTAGGGATGTGTAACATGCTGGGAATTCATCTTTGGTTGTTAAAAAATGGAATGGGGAGGATAGAAAATGAATTACCACGAGGAAGAATGAATTATAGGTCAAGTAAACTTACCCCATACTCAGCCATACAAATTTCTAGGTTGTCCATTCTCCATTAATTTCATGAGCTGATTTCTCAACTACCATCTTACATCAAAATTAAATGTCAGCGAGGAACTCAAGATGGGTTCTCAAGATGACATTTGGAAACATAGGGTTCAATCCGACAACCCACTCACCTCTCCCTAGTGGATACACATGTCCCCCTCATTTTGGTTGCTTCCTTAGCCATCTCTTGGTATTTTTCATTTGTATTAAAAATATTTACATGCATATACAATTTTCCATGTACCAACACAATGCTAACAAAATATAAAATACATAACTTTTTAAAAGTTGAGCATTCACTAGCGGGGCCTTATCCTTGAGCTCCACACTAGGAATCATATAACATACCTACACAACATTCACATATAAATCCAATACATTCTAAGAGTCAAAATCGGGGTATTTCAAAGGCTAAATGATAAGTCACTTACTCTTTATTGTGTGCATGTTGTGTGTGTTTGGAGTAGCTCCCCTTCCCTTTTGTCTTCATCCATTTTTTCATCCCAATTTACCACACCCGATGTGTTGTCGATCTGCTTTATGTACTCACTAGCATAATAGAATGACTCATATACTATGTACCCCTCCGCCATAGACCCTCAGGTTTTTCCCGTTGTCGAACAAATCCTTTCAATTTTTTAATGTACCTCTCTAAGAAGAACATCCAACAATAAGGGACCGCCCCGACTAATTCAACCTCATCAACTAGGTGAATTAGAATGTGAACCTACAAGTCCATGAAACCCATCGATATTTCCTTCTCAAACATAAAAACAATCTTAGCAATCTCTTCACGTCATCGTGGAGTGTTAGCAATATGAATCTCCTTTGATGTGATCCAATGTACAAATGCATATAATTTAGATATGGTACGTTGTATGTCCTGAGGGAAGTCATGGTTCACACAACTACGCATGAGCAGAGGATAATAACACTGCAAAGTAAACACATACATAATTAATTGTGTTTTAACCCATGGCATAAAAATACAAATAAAAAATAAAATCATGTTTTTAACACATGTACTCTTAGAAGGTTCAGATGGTCATGAGAGTTCAACCCCGACAAATGTACTTCTATAGTGAAGCGTCGTCGTAGAGTAGACCCATACAAACAGGGCACCTTCACACCAAATATAACTTCCTTTTCCAAATAAAGATCACCTTTATTTAAAACCCATGGGACATCACCTTCTTTGAAAGACTAAGAGGGATGAACCTCTCCTCTACTTGTATTGACCAATGTTTATTTTTAGTGTTTCAAGAAATAAGATATTTCCTCACATCCAATGTGTCACTTTTTTTCTATGATATGTGCCCTCATAAAGAATATGAAACATTTTTAAATATATGAATGAGATATAGTAAGTGGGAAATCTTAAGATGCTCCCAATATAGGAGCTCATAAAAGACAGATTTCCTATTCATCCCGATGGGAAATTTCTCGACATAGTTGTTGAAAAATTCAAGATCATTGAACATAGACTTCATTTGAATAAAACATTTATGTAATATCCTTCTTCTTTTCTCTCTCTCTCATATGCTATAAGCCATTCTATCGGTGTCATCATTGCATGCGTTTGGGTTCTCTCTGGTTCACCATTGAAAGTATACATTGCTCTTCTGTAAGGGTGTTCTTCTTCCAGAAATATCCTAGAGTGGTCGTACACTTGATTTCATAGAACACTAGACTGCTAATCCTTTAGATAAGGTCCACAACATTTACATACATGATACCCTTTTGTTACAAGACCTACAAAATTATTGTATATAGAGCACGTCAATGTTGGAGATCAAAACAGTCGCACTGAATTAAATATGCCAAAAAAATATTGTTACAAATATAAACAAATCAATAAACAATATTTTTACTAGAGCAAACTCCTAATCTTGGATAATCAAGTGTGGTGTGCACACATATGCCATACAATGTAAAACTCTTCTCTATTGGGATGGGTCTTGATACATCATATACATGTATCCCTTCCCATTGTTGGAATATATTAAACCCACTAATAACTTAGGATAAAATAATTAATCATTATTTGATTAATTATTCACCCACTAGCTTAATTAGTTAGCATCCACTTGCACCTAAAAGTTGATACATGCCATCTATATCCTAGGAATGATTTATTTCTAATTATGATTGATCTTGACCACCCTTTCACCATCCAAAATTAGTATACAACACTTTACAACAGATTCTACTTTATTCTGCTTTTTTTGCTTTTCTGTGGATAAGGTAAAGCTAGTCAAACTAGGAAACTGGGTGCTTTTGTTGCCAACCCATCCTTCAAGAATTTTCCTCCATTTTCTAGGATTAGCATGTTTTTTCCATCTCCTTGACAACTCATTCATGCTTTTTCCAATTCGTGAGGTCCTTGATATATTTGGGAAGTGCTTTAGCCACCTATGGGGGTTTGCTATATTTTGGTAAGTCAGCCTTTTTCAGCTTTATGAGTTGTCTCCATACAACTCGATTTTCCTATGAGGGATGTACTATTTATGTACACTATTATTCAGCATTATCCAATGGAAGGATAGACATCAATATTCATCTCTTCATTCATGTTATTCATTCTCTTTTCTTCTCTCTATTTTTCCTGTGTATGGTTGTGAGAATTCTTAGTAGCAAGATCTATTTCCTGTGCTTCTTCTTAGAATCATTACTCATAGCATTGATCTATTATTTCTACATGGTATCAGATCTACAGGGAGCACAACCTTTCCATATTCTACATGGTATCAGATCAGCAAGGTGGATCAAGTTCTACAGAGCTGAGGAGCGCATCCAGTCTCCTATGCCTATCTGAAGAAGAGCTTGTCTAGCTTACAAGATTTTCTCCTAGTTTTTGTTTTGCAGGTTGCAGAGAGTATCTCCTAAAGCATATCAACAAATTCTATATGGATTCAAAATTTTCTCTACTATCTCCTTTCAACTATGCTGATTGGAAGCCAAAGATGAGCGCATACTTGAAGAGGCAATGTCTCTTTGATGTCTCCATTAGTGCATTGAGCAAACCTGAGTCATATGAAGAGAAGATTGATTGGATTAATAATTGTGATAGATCTTATGGAATTATGTGTTTGGGAATGTCTCCAAATATATATCATCTTATAGATTCTGCCGAGTATCCATTTGAGCTTTGGAAGAATTTGGACAAAGCTTTTGGTTTGCAGGAAATTGAAGATGAAGCATGGAGCGAACCCATCATCTCCTCTTGTTCTTTCTCTCAAGATTTCTTGGCCTATACATTATTTGATGAAGTTGATCATGATGACGAATTTTCTCATACAGTTCATGTTGTTGCTTCCCTCCTTGATTCGAATGCTTCCTCCTTCAATGAAGAAGCAAATATTGAAGAGCCATCTTTTTTTGTGTCTCTTGAAGGTGAATTTTCTTCTTGTGATACTAATGATGAAAAAAAAATAACATATGGAGCTTCTGTTGATATTTATGATGATACTATCACCCATTCATTGTTCTCAAAATCTCCTATCTTAGATTCTGAGATCTATGTGCTAGATCCTTCACACTTTGTGCATACCTCTCTCATTGATGGTGCGCAACCCAGTGATTTCCAGGATGCTTGCTTAGCCAAATCAAGCCTTATTTGTGCCATACCACCTATCTTACTTGATCTCATGTGCTTCAGAATATCCTCCTTTTTTTTTGGCATCAATACTCAAAACCTCCATGAAGATTGTGAACATCTCATTCTTTCCTCCTTTCAATACAGAGGATTCATTACCAGTGTATTCCCATGAGTCTACTGATATGATTATATGTGATCCTTTGGATTCTGATTTAGAAGAATATTTTCAGGTTGATACACATATCATACCACCATCCATACCATCTACCATACCTCTGAATAATCCTAAGACTGTACAAATCCCAAGTTCACTAGTTGATTCCTCATTGGTCTCTGATGCATTGATATTTATCTTACATGGTTTGAAGTCTTTCCTGTCTTTTAGTGGCTGGTTTTCCTTAGTCATCTTTGGACTGATATTAAACATATTTGGATCTGTTCTAAACACTTATGGTTCAGATCTTATTCCGATCCATCATTCAGATTTTTACACCTATCAATTTTCCCCAATTGCTCATAATTTTCCTAGTCTAGCCCTGTATCCTCATGGAGCCATTGAAGCCTTTGTATTTGTTGTTCCATATGCTAATATTTCTGATATATCAGAGTTTTATTAGCCTCATACCATATCTGGAAAGGTGCTACATCATATTGAAAGATTGACATGTGATTCACATCACAATTTTCTTAATTGGGTGGAATTGGGTGTGAAATAAATTGTCTTAATTTTTGTACTCTTTGGGAAGGAGTATGCACAGATCTCTTTTCCATTTCAGATTATGTTTGCAGATCAGAGTTTGAAAGCAGCAAGAAGCATTCCGATAATTCTCCTACTTCATCATATGATGAGATACAAGGAGTCTCTCCTCTTCCTTCTTGTAGGTTCTACACTCCAGCACATGATCATGGAGTTCATGATTTTTTCAACAAGTCTTCCATCCAGAAGTAGTTCATTCAGCTCATTCAAGTGAAGATAAGGATATGTTGAAGATATATTATTTCAAAATTGTGTGCCTTGTCCTTTCTTGAGGGAGGATTTTCCCCATGTGGTTTTGCCTCTTTCCTCACTTTTCTGGACATAATAATTGTTAAAGGGTGACCATAGCCTTGTTGCTGGGCCCTATATGCATCTATATTTTTTGTCATACCATCATAAATTCAGACTTATAGGGGGGTGTTGGAATATTTTTAACCCACTCATAACTTAGGATAAAATAATTATTCACCCACTGGCTTAATTAGTTGGCATCCACTTGCACCTTAAAGTCAATACATGCCATCTATATCCTAGGAATGATTTATTTCTAATTCTCGGTTGATCTTGACCACCTTTTGACCCTCAAGAATTAGTATACAACACTTTACAACAGATTCTGCTTTTTCTGCTTTTTCTGCTTTTCTGTGGATAAGGTAAAGCAAGTCTAACTAGGAAACTGGGTGCTTTTGTTGCCAACCCATCCTTCATGAATTTTCCTCCATTTTCTAGGATTTGCATGTTTTTTCCATCTCCTTGAAAACTCACTCATGTTTTTTCCAATTCGTGAGGTCCTTGATATATTTGGGAAGTGCTTTAACCACCTATGGGGGTTTGCTATATTTTGGTAAGTCAGCCTTTTTGAGCTTTATGAGTTGTTTCCATACAACTTGATTTTCCTACGAGGGATGTACTGTTTATGTACACTGTTATTCATCATTATTCAATCAAAGGATACACACCAATATTCATCTCTTCATTCATGTAATTCAGTCTCTTTTCTTCTCTCTATTTTTCCTATGTATGCTTGTGAGAATTCTTAGTAGCAAGATCTATTTCCCGTGCTTCTTCTTAGCATCATTGCTCATAGCATTGATCTATTATTTCTACACCCATAATTCCTTAAATTCATTGATCAATGGTTGTAGGTAAACAACCATATTCTTTATTTGTCTTCTGCTAGGGACTATAAGAGCTAGCATGAGATGTTCATTTGTCATCGACAACCACGGGGGAATATTGTTATTGATCACTACTAAGGACAAACCAAATAGTTGGTGTTTTGGATGGAATATGGGTTGATGTCATCCATGGATATGCTCAGTTGAAGGTTTCGCACTTCATCCTTGAATTTATCAGGCCATGTGTCCTCTATATTATTCATGGCAATTGAATCTGTTTGGATTCACATAACTCCCGATTCACTTCTGTGTGAGGCATGTTATCCTTGAAACATAGCTAATTCTTTGCAATGAAAAAACCTTTGAATCCTTGGGATTATAGGCATGTGACTCAATATATTATGAGGTGGACTATGAGCTTTACCCTTGTTCTTTGATTTATGGTACCTTCCATGCCCACATTTTGGACAAATCTCTTTATATGCATATTCTCCTCTATATATAATACAATCATTTGTACATGCATGATATGATATGTACTCCACACCCAACATTTTCAACATTTTCTTTGCCTCTTCACAACTAACGGGAAAGACATTATCCTTTAGAAGTACCTTATTTTTTAATACCCTGCATTTAGTGGGAAATAGAAATGTACAATGCCATTTAATGTCATAAAATTGACCTTTTTCAATATTGATTATATGAGAAGATTCCTCAACATATAAGGGACTTGATGGTTACTTACCTCAAAAGTTCCAATAAACATGCATTTGAACATTGCATACTTTGATTTAATGTTGTACAATAGCATTGTTGTCACCAACTGGGTAGGCTTTGCCTCATTGGGTCCAAAGAGACAAGTAGTGGAAGCATTTTTCAGCCTTTCAAACAAGGTATCAATGATATGACCGGCATCCCCTACCTCATTGTCCCAGAAATAATCTAACAACATTGCATCCATCGCAACCATATCCTGTAAGTAATCATTCATACCAAACCTTATTTCACTATCACCAATGCCAACTTGTGAAGAACTATTGTTACTGTAGACATTCTAAATTGGTGAATATGGATGCAATGGGAATTGAATAGGTGGTTGATTCAACCATTCTTGGTATGCTTCCTCTCTAAGTTTTGCTCTTTTTGCAGCTTTCTCTCGATTTGGCATTGTAGTAGGCTGCAAAGGAATATGGTAGGTAGTTCGTCAATAATCAAAATCCTAGTTATTTAAAAAAATGAACATTACATCGATAACATTAATAGACACACTGGATTTTTTTTTCAAGCATTATACCAAACAATTATTATGGAAGCATGGCAATTGTTTGCAACAGTAAATGTACTTAAATCACAAGCAAATTATAACACACACGTTCTTATTGAGCAATACATTTACATCAATCCCATTGAAAATAACAAAATACAATTAAGGAATATTTTTCTCTTACGCCCCAAAGGGATGTCTAAAGGTAGTCCAAATGCAAGGCATCTTTGACGAGTAGTTGGTGGTCTACGTAAGTTATTTTTTATTAACATTTCGTCACAAGGAGACAAACTACGTATGCATGCACAAAAACAAATCTAGATGTTTTTCTTTTCATAAATTACTCCTTGTCATTAAGGTGTTCCTCAAATGAACTATTTGTAGAAAATAAAGAGAACCTAGAATTATTTATGAACCCTGCAATGTTCCCATGAGTGCATGGACGACCATCGATGTATAGCAAGTTCTTCATGTTAAAGTTTCCAAAATTATAGCCATTCATGCACATACTACACATGGAAATTCCATGTTTGTATTTAACAATATTCAAGTAATCGAGCCGAGAATAAATAGGACCCCAAAATGGCATAAGTGCTACTGACTGTTTGGGAGGAACAAGTACATGAGAAAGGATAAACAACCCAAGATTTACAACATATATCTTTGACTTGGAAATCATAAAATTATTACCACAAAAGGATAATTTGGTTCCAACAATGGGCACAGGTAGAGAAGAGGGACAAATGCCATACAAAGCATGGTTGTATCAACTTTGGTATTTACTTTGAAAATGTACGGAAAGAGAGAAGGCACTGCTACCCTCCAACAATTGGACTGAAATTGGTGTGTACTTGGAAATGTTTCTCTCAACTCATATAAATTTTTGGATCTCCTAGTACAAATATTGTGTGTGGCATTGATATCATACTTTGGATTGCTAGAAATTTCAATTGACTAAACACAAGTTGTGGGGTTGGTCAATTTAGGACAAAACCTATTTTTTTTTGCTTCCAACTTTTCAAAAATTTAGCATAAGGAAGTGTTCCTACTTGTCTTTTCTATATCACTTATTGAATTTTTTACTACAGTAGGAGGTATTAGGCCATCAACATTGGGTAGTTGATCATTAATATAATGGGTGAGGGTGACATGCCAAGGGTTCTACTTCAACCCTTGACATTTTGAACAACCAAATACTATAGACGTGTCATAAAAGAGGTCCAACTCGCTATGAATTACCGTCGATGACCTAGGATAACGACTAGAAGATGTCCTATAAAAATTAGTAGGGTAAAGAAACAACTTATTTTTATCTAACAATTGCTTGCAGTATGTTTCTCCTAATAATATATTCCTATGTTTTGGACCCGATTGAATATTTTTGTGTTCGAAGTCATTTCTAAATCAGGCTCGTGCAAATTTGGATACATTGTTTTTCGACATGGATAAATATAAAATAAAATATGAACTTATTGGACATGGATAAGGAGAATTATGGGATGCACTTTGATCAATATGAAACAACACGGAATCTAAAGAATTGGCCATTTGATATTCTAACTTGTACTCCCTGCATTTGAGTAAAATCAAGAATCAATATGTTAGTTTAAGAAACATATTACGAAGTATTGTAATTTATGTTGTTGTATCTTAAAAGATAATTTGATTGGAATATACCATTTATGTTCACAAATTCATGCATATAATTTTCTAGCACATCGGTGCACTAAAAAAAATAATGAGCATCGGTGCGTAATTGATAAGAAGACACACTGATGCTTGTATCAATCAAGTGCACCAGTATTAAAACTTTCGCTAGGGTTTCTGCTAACTAAAACCTCTTCTATATTTGATAACAGATATTTCTAGATGCATTTTTGTTATTGTTTTCTTCGGTGCATTAATATAACACGTGACATCGGGCGACCTTATATTTCTTATGCACCATTAAGTGGAAAATTAATTACAAATTATTTTATGCATATTTTTCCTAATCAGTGTATTATGACAAATGTAACACACCTGTGCTATAAATTACCATAAATGCACCGTGAACAAAAAAATTAAATATGTTTTGATTTACTTGGACGTATATTGTTGAATGCACTCGTGAGACTTTACAGAAATCACACTGCAGTGCCGAAAATAAAATAAAAAATATTTTTTGTTTAAGATTATAAAAAAAGCAGGAATTTTTATTTTGAAAAGGTGATTTCATAAGGTTCTTTTATAAGCATAACCTAATTAGCAGTTCATTATTTTGCAAAAATATTCAAGGGAGAGTTTTGAAACCGAGACTTACTGTGAAGGACTATGGAACAACCGAATTACTTAGAATATTTAAATTGATAAGGTATGGTGAATCACTAAAAACCCCACATTGTAAAAATTTTGCATTTTACTATTGATCTTAATAAAAAAAATTATTACTATATTGGACCTAGTAGGATCCTATCTTGATGGGTGTGAGCATTCCCCCTTGACTAGTTCGATCTCTTGCATTGGCTCTTCTTCGAATTGTACACTTCTTTCAATGAATGTTTTCTGAGATGAGGGATCAAAGATCTTGTATCCCTTTGCATATTCAATATATCCAACCATAATGGACTCCTTTCTTTGAGGTTGCAAGTCTTTTCTCTTCTAGGGAGGAATTCTAGCCCAAGCCTTTGAGCCAAAAACCCTGAAATGAGAAACATTGGGCTTGTGACCACTCCAAGCCTCAAATGGAGTTTTCTCTTCCAATGCTTTGTGCAGAACTCTATTCTGAAAATATACAGCACAATTGATGCCTTGATCCCATAGCTTAGGATACAAATCCTTACCCTCCATCATGCATGTGGCCATCTCCTTCAATGCTCTATTCTTGCGCTCTACAACACCATTTTGTTGTGGTGTGTAGGGAACAAAATGTTGCATACGGATGCCACTCTCCTCACAGAGATGTTGTAAGTTATTGTTGACATACGAATTACCATTATCATTCCTAAAGACCTTGATTTTATTCCCACTCAAGTTTTCTACCAAAGCCTTGAACACTTTGAAGGTCTCAAAAACTTCATATTTTTGCTTGAGAAAATACACCCAGCTGTACCTTGAGAAATCATCTATGAAAGTGAAAATATACCTTGATTTTCCATAGGAGGGCGTGGGAATTGGTCCTATCAGATATGAATGGATCAAATCAAGCACTTGGATTGCCCTCCTTTCCTTTCCCTTGTCATATTTGCACTCAACATGTTTCCCAACTATGCACCCTTTGCATGTGCCTTTGGAAAACTTGATACTTGGAATCCCTTCAACCATGTTTGTTTTTCTTAGTGCTTGAATATACCTGTAGTTAAGGTGTCCAAACCTCTCATGCCATAGTTTTCTGGTCTCATTGGCATGTGACAAGAGCACATTCCCTTGGGAGTAAGGAAGGAAGTGAGAGAACGTATACATCCTCAAATCATGGTCAGCAATACCTACTACAACAACTTGGGATGTAGAAATTTATGAAAAATCCAGATCATTTTGAGTAAATATTACACTAATGGTTGTACATGTGTGTGTCATTTGATAGATAGAGAGTAGTTTTGTTTTAAGATCAGGCACATACAACACATTATTGAAGTACCCATTGTCAAGGTTGATCCTACCAATCCCTTTGGCCTGGATCTCAAAGTCAACACCCATGGGAATGGATGGACCAATTTAAGGATGTAGGGATGAGAAGGAGTCTTGTATGGAATCCATGTGCCTTGAGGCACCTGAATCTATGATGAAGGAAGAAGAGCCTGAATATCTAGCAACCAATGCATGGCATCTATCCTTGTTCTCTGAGCTTGGACCTCCCTCGTTCTTCCTTGCACCTTCTGGCAAGGGGATGTTGTTCTTCTCAATGATTTGTGCCATCATGTCAATGGTTTTATTCATGCATGCACTCTTTGGATTCCAACCTTTATGATGATAAGTGCATTTTGTCTTCTCTTGCTTCTTCTTCTCTTTGTCCTTGCTAGGATTCAAACCCCCATATGAATATTTGGGCTTTACTGCTTCGAATCTTTGTATTTCTTCTTGAATTTGGCTTGATTCAAAACATCTAGAGTAAGGGATTGATCTTTGATAAATTTGATGGTACCCATTTGCATTAACTTGTCTTGTTCCTGAGTCAAAGACTCTATGAAGTCTTCCAGTGAAGGCATTCTCCAATTTCGAACTGTCAGCTTTACCGAGTGGAATGTGGATACAAACACTAAATACTCAAGGCCTAGCTTCGAAAAATGGATAAGATCAGCTGCTCCTCTTTCTTCTCGATGCCACACTATTTCAGGTGAAGTATCAAGGATTTGAACTTTGTGAAGAAATCTTGGATCATCTTGAAAGTGATTTGGGCTCAATGTGATCAACTCATTTTCGAGTTGGTGTCCTCTCATCTCATCAGTCTTCCCAAATAGTGACTCTATCTTGAGCCAAACTTCATTGGGTGTAGTAATATTTTCTACATGGAAGAGAATATGCCTCCAAATACTGAGACAAATCATCTTGAATGACTCATCCAACCTGTTGAAGTACTTTGATTTTTCCACAACAGAGTTGGGATCATTCTCACTCCCTGTTTTTACTCTATAGAGGCCTTTTGAACTCATTTGGATCACCATTTCAGCATTCCATTCAAAACAATTGAATGTGGTAAGCATGACATGACTATGCTCCATTTCTACTTGCACACTGAGTGACAAAGACATTGGAACTACCTCCAATGCAAAGACTCGAATTTTTTTGGAGGAGGCCCTAGATTACAAATCAAACTCTTTGAATTTGAATTTCAGCTCCAAAGAGATTTGGTACCATTTGAAAATATGTTTCAAATCAATATCTAGGAGCTAAGGGAATCCTCAAAACTCAAGAATTTCACAAACTATGCAGAAAAACTGTGAAAAGAGCAAAATTAACACATAGGAATAGTGCCAATAATTGAATTTTATATTACTATCCAACATGTAAATATGTCTGGAACATCATTATAATAAAACAGGTGAAAATTGTTATCATTTGGAAGCATTGTAGGCATACATGTGGCAGGATTAGATTGGACCTCAAACCCCCCTAGGTGGACCAATGAGCTCCCAAACCACCTCAAACGGTCACGAATGGCCATGTGAACGTGAGTGAAGCATGCTATGACACAAAAAAGGGTAGGATAGGCGTGATGGAGTGCATGGGTGAGTGGGAGTGGCTCTAGGCAGCAATAAATGGTCCAAAAGAGCCAAAAACACTCAATTACAATGCATGGGCACCTCTGGTCAAACTAGATCTTGATTTTAAGCATTTGGAGCACACAAAGGACTGAAATGTCATAAATGAGGGTGCATGTGTCTCCTGAATGATTAAATATGGGTGCTTTCATTCATTAATGAGTCCAAAACCCCAAAATACCTTGCTAGACCAACATAACCAAGGTTTGGAACATATGACATAAGTACAAAACAAATGAAAATGTGTCCTAGGTGTATGTGACCATGGTACTAGGTGGTATGATTCTCTAACATCGAGGCTGTCAGAGTGGTCGATGTCAGTTTCAAAAGGGTCGATGCTTCTAGGTCATATTCTACCAGGATTTTATCGAACAAATCAGATGTTGACAATTTTTCCAAAAATGTCTTTCGAGCTCTACATTCTAACATATCATGCCATGATGAATTGTGATAATCACACCATTTCTCGATAGGTGGATGTTTTCTATGTTCCCTTTTATCTTTTGGAGAGTGCTTCTTGTGATAATCTAGCTTTGGAAGAGTCGATTGAGAAGGGTTCCTTGACTTGTCAGAGTCAGGTGGTGACTTCTTGTCAGATGTTTGACCTATCAAAGTGGTCGCGAAACATGATTTTCCTTTTTGTTTAGCTTCAATATTCATGGTGTATTGGAATTCATGCACAAGCATACGGACAATCAGAAACTCCATCTCTTGTTGAACGTATAGGGATAATCTGTTGACGTACTTCAGGACAAGCAATTTCCATTCTTCTTAGACTCCAAGTCTAGCCATGAGTTGATAGAAATCGTCAATGTAACTCTGCATGGACCGGTCTTTCCATTGCCTTAGCTGCTGCCACTTATTATACCGATGTTTAATGTACTTGGGCAGGTATAACTCCTTTTGCATGTACTTGAAAAATTTATCCCATGTGTCTACGGGGTCTCCTTCTCACTCCATCTTTGTCGATAGATTCTCCCACCAACATTACATAGAGGTTGACATATTTAAGGATGAAATGGTGATCTTTTTAGCTTCTGAGAGCAAATTCATGGAGTAATAGGATTCTAGTTGTTGCACCCAAGTGTCTATGGATTTTACGTCAATCTTTCCTTCAAGATTCGGTATGTCCATATTCATTTGTACTTTGAATGGACTGATTTTGTCAGAGTGCGATCTTGCTGAGGATCCTCTAGATGTCGAAGCAAATTGCATGAGAATCTAATTGAATTGGGCGAACATTTCGATTCACTGTCGAGCCAATGCTTTTTCTATGAGTTTCTATGTCTCGTCAGTTGAATGTGTATTGTATGTTCCTTCAACTATCTTCTATTAAGTCAAAGGTAGTGTTTGCTTGAATTGTTGAGTTTGTGAGTGTGTCTGAACATGCACAAGTAAGTTAACTTCAATAGAAGTGTCTACTCAACTGAAGCTTTGAATCTGCTGTGATACCAATGATCCAAGTGCCCAGGTGCACGTCAGAGGACAACAATTCTATTGAATGAATCGAGCACAGTTATGGCGAAAGCATATTAAAAATAAGCAAAGAAGGAAATACACTACATAGATAGAAAGTAAACACATAGACAAAATGCAATAATTCGAACGAAACTTTGTTATTTGATTACTGCTCTATTACTTGCCTATATATTACTATAGTTTACATGATTATATAGGATGCTAAGATGCTTGGGTGACTACCTGTTACGTTTAGTTACAAATAAGTTAGAACAATTTGGAATTTCAACTATTACAGACGACTGGAAGATAGAGTGACATTATGTCTTAGTCGTGTCGAGACTCTAGAGTCGACGATGCATGTCGATATGCAGAACCTTTCAAGGTTGTGTCGAGGTTTTGACTTGTCGAAGTCGAAAATCATGCCAACTGTTGGGTGGATCAGATAAACCAATGCTACTAGTGTGTATCTTGGATAATAAAGTCACATTGCTTAGGAATAGCGCCATCGGATAGGTAAAGGTTCAATGGACCCATTACATCCCTAAAGAAGAAAAATGGGAACTTGAGGATACTATGTGAGAGGCATACCCATAGTTGTTTCGAATTTTTGTATATGTAAATTGTTTTGATACGCACCTAGGACGATGCATAAATTAAGGGGGAGGGGAATGCCAAACACCCCTTTTTTAACCACAATATGTAATGATGTAATTATGTAGATATTAATGAAATGTCTAGAAGCTAGACATGGATGGTCTAGTATGACCATATCATGTAATTATGTACATTTTATATTAATAAAAAGACCACTACTACTGCAGACTAAGAAGGACAAAGAAGAGATGGGGGGCTATGATTCCACAAGAGGGAGAGTGAGAAGGGGGTTTAAGGGGAATATTACCCGAGTGACTTATAAGTTATGTCACTATAATTATTATTCCTTTTTATCCTAAGTTTTATAAAACCTCTTTAATTACAAGTGCATGCTACTTAACCTGCGTTAATTATCCTAAATCTATGGATTACAAGGAAAAAGGTGAACTTCCCATGAGTGCCCTTTGTCTAGTTCTCCTAAGTCTTGCATGCCACATGGCTAGTTTTGAACATGCATACAAATTACTAAGAACTAGTTCATTCTACCATCATTCTTCCATCATGCAACCATCATCATCTATCAACTTTGAACCATCACTTGTACCATAGTTTGGATCCATCACTTGTACTATTGTTGGCAGTCGTACCCAAGAACAATAAAGTTCCTTGGAGTCCCAACATGGAGAGTCCCTGTTCATGTTGTGTTGGATCCCTAGAAGGGATTTGGGGGGAATATCCTAAGGTATTTTTTACTTAGAGAAGGGAATTCGAGGAACTATTAACTCAAAGAACGGAACCCCATTCCTTGGGTTGTGTAGGATGATGGAGGATGAGTTCTAGTGGATTGGGATATTTGCAGAGGGGAAGTTTGGAACCTTCTTATGGATTGATAACCCCAACTCAAGGATGGCAATTGTTATAGAGATAACTAGTATAATAGAGTGCCTATGGTTGGGAGGAATGTCCTTGGTATGTACTCAATTGGTTTATTTTTCCAGATAAGTTCCCATCTATGAATTAAATGTTTTGTATTTATCTATGTTATGTATTTTACTTAATTACTATTATCTAATAATTTGAAATGCATGTAATTATTGGCATATTTATGTGAATGCATTCACGCAGAAATTACCTGTAATGCTTGTATATATGTTTATATTAATTCTGGGCGATCATTTATATAGTTAATTCCACTATAACTAATAATTAAATCAATAGAAAATTAAATTGAGTATCAAAGGGGATTTCAACAATAGTTTGAGTATCCCATGGCCCCAAAGGCATCGTGAGGTCATTGGGTACATGACAGTTAGGGTAGGACTCTAACATGGTGCCTTCTACATATGTTGTTGTATAGGTTTATGCTATGAGATTTCAATTATTGGAAAATAATTTGGGTAGTTGTAATAGTTTATAGACACACTAACTCAAGTGAGTGACCCACTTTTAACAAACCACACCATTGATCCATTGACCTCAAGTAGTATAGGAAGATTGAGTTTACTATGTTTGAAAGGTAGGGACGATGTTGTAAACAAATGTTGCATTTTATTTGTAATTAGTTCATGAAATGTATGACTAGGCATCAAGTATCCTCACCACAATAACAACTATAGCCCTTGTCATCAAGCTTGCGATCTCCTTGATATTGACCGATTTGTATCTAAACTATGCCTCATCCATGTCATGATAGGCATTGAGATAGAGCCAAAAATGACTTCAAAATAATATGGGTTTCATGTAGCTTATTTATAATAACTCTAACTACAAAAACCTTGAATATATAATTCATAACTCATAACATGTACATTTTCCCCTTAATCAAATCAAATCTTGAATCCATGTTCTCTCCAAGAGATTCTTTATTTTCCCAAGGAACAACCTTGCAAAAAACCCTCTAAGTACTTACCTCTGATTCATGGATGGTAAATGGTGTACGGTTTGTCGTTAAACCAAAACCTGTAGATGTTGATGAAGATATGAAACCAAGCACAAGGACCTATTATCAGGAGTGGCGGTTAGTCCACATTTATATTCTCAGAGGTGCGGAGGTTATACCATGCAGTTGTACCGATACTCCAACACCACGCCTTCGACGTAGCTCGAGGGAATTGAACCTGTGACCTCAGCTCTTATACAATGTAAGATTTTTTGTTACACTAAAACCTACAAATGTTGATGAACATATGAAACCAAGCACAAGGCCCTATTGTCAGGAGTGGTGGTTAGTCCAAATTTTGATATTCCCAAAGGTGTGACAGTTATACCATGTGGTTGTACCGATACCCCAACAAATGGGGTAAATTTTCAACCCTAATAACAAAGCCTAACTTGACAAGGACATTGTGTGAGGCCCTCAACATTCACATAGATATACAACCCAAGGACTTGACCCCGTGAACTCCTACTTGTAGCTCACAACACTCAAGCACTCGAGCTAACCCACTGGGCTCTCTGCAAAGGATTCTATCTATGCTTGCCTTGATATATTATGTGGTTTTTGTTCTTCTTATTGTAGGGGAGTCACGTGGCATCAATAAAGAAATAAAAATCTTCCCCTTTAGTGCATGGTCTATCACATGAACCTCAAACATGTAGATTATGTGAGGAGTGGTGCCATGCAAACTATTACACAATTTAACTTGCAATACTGATCTATTTATTGTAGGCTTCCAAGAAAGGTAAGGAGATTTCAAAGACCATGCGACAATATGCCAACGTGTGCCCTTTAAATTATATAATAATATTTTGTAATTTTTACTATGATACATGTAGATACATCTTGCCATTCAAAGAAATGATATAGATAAATATTTCACCTTGGACACCTACTTTGTTTCCTACTAGGAAAACTATCCATTGAAGTGTCTAGTCAATAGAAGTCCAATATTTTAGTTATTGTACAAATCTCAATAGTTCTTCTAACACTTCTAAGCCATTATTTTCTAAAAAAAGAGAGACTTTGTTTCCTCATAGAAACCATAGTTCCCTTCCTTGGTGGAGGAAATAACTCTATTAATAATTGGACCAACCCTAATATGAAGACTCGATTATTTGTACCTACCTATTTAGGAGGACCTAAGACAACACTAAATTGGCTTATGATGAGGATTTTAGAATATTTAAATAAATAGATTTTTTGCAACAACATATGTGTGTAGAAATGTCTGGTATAGCCTTTGAATGTACGTAGTTGGTTTCACTAATTTCACTCAAACTTTTTTACCTCCAATTGAGAGAAACTTGTATTTGAACAACTACAAGAAATTATATTGGCAAGACAATGGTTCCAGGGTGTGCTACTATCATTGCACAGTAGTGCAGGTAAATATAAGCAAATGGAATAAGAATGTGTACCCTCAAAAGTGAAATGTGGATGGGCATGTCAAGAATCTAACCAAAAAACAAAACAAAAAAAAGTTTAGTCCTTTGTTTGGTTGCTACCTTACCACCACCCTATTTGCAATGGCTACAATGACTCTCCAAGAATAATATATCTACCACATTTCACATGTGCGCTTCACATTCTCAATGATATGGCTTTAAGGTAGGTACAAGGTTGCCACTAGTAGTTAAAGCAGTCCAAAGGTTGTGGAAAAGGAAACAACTATGCACTAATTTAACCAATTAAGTTGAATACTTAGGTTGCTTGAGTTAAAACTTAGGCTTAATTAATGGAGTTAAAAGGTTAAGAAAATAAAGCATTTCCATGAGGAACAAAATTTAATGTGAGGAGTAATGTTATAATATTTTCTAACATTACCCGATTTCATAATTTCTCACATCAATGGAGTCGATATTGTTCAAGTTAATTTATGAGTTTCCTAACTTGAAAACTCGTATGAAAAATGTATTATTTAACATTAATTAACCTCAATATGAGTCCAAATAAGACCATCACCATCAAAATTAAGATTGGTTGAAATAAATTAGGCCAAATATTCCTGAACACGACATTGGTTCTCACAAAAGATCATTGATATAAACTTAATGTAATAAATGAGAAATGAAACGATTCACTTCGGAAAAATACAAATAGCAGTAAACCAATTACAATCGTCCCTACAACATGAACAACAAGAGTCAATTGGATGTAGCTTGGGTGGTTGGGAAGAATGAATGTTACCCTCCCCACCCAAGTTCTACACTTGTAAGTGACATGTTGCTCTTGTGGAGCCCGTTGTAATAAATGTTGTGATTGATGAGATGACCATACCTTGATTCAATTTGAATAGCAGGTAATGGAATTTTCTGTGGAGTAGCCCTCTAACAAATGGTGAACCACATTTAAAAATAAAAATAAAAATAAAACATGAACAACAAGAATTAAAAAGAGCAATGCCCCCTTCTAATCCGTTAAAACTTTATACGTATGAGCTTGTGTTGTTTATCACAAATTGACATGTATGATCTCTTTCTAGAGTAATTTTGAACAATAAATATTTACTCATGAGTTTTCATTTATTTTAATACATTAAAATCTAAAATATTTCTTATTTATATTTATTTTATTTATAAAAGTTAAATTAAAACATTGTATTTTTTCAAAAATATTAAATTAAAATATGTTATATTTTTATATAAAATTAATTATTTAAATTAATTTAATAATTTTTCTACTTTCATCTAAAAAGAAGTTGGTATTGGAGTAAGAACTAAAACAATTTTTTATTGGTTAAGAATACATCTTTCTCAAATGCAAAGAAATATGTATTAGACCCAAGTCTTGGAAGCATGTAGGAGTGGAAGTCTACCCTCTTATGGACCACCGGTGGGTCATTTCAAGTGGTGTGTGTTTTCTTGAATATTGATGATGAATCAATCCAAATTCACAAATGGAAACTAGTAATAACTATTCTTAGTGCAAATTGGCAGCTAAATTATGATATATTTTACCACCTTCGAGAACATTTATACATATATGTGAAAGTTTTATATAGAAATAAGATTACTTTAACAATTTGAGGAATTTTTTTTCTTCATGTTATCACTTTCATGCGATGATGTTCATCTTCCTAAGATAAAAAAAAAAAAATGAATAATATTAATCTAACAACTGTTGTTATACATATAATATGTTTTACTAGGAAACTTAGTTCCATTCACCTTGTTTAATCTTTCAACACATTTATTTAATTTATTTTTTTCCCATTAGTTTTTAACTACTTTGAGATGCAAGTTATGATATATTTTACCACCTTCGAGAACATTTATATATATATATGTGTGTGTGTGTGTGTGTGTGAAATTTTTATATAGAAATAAGATTACTTTAACAATTTGAGCAATTTTGGATTTCAAAATACGACTGAGCTGGCTCGCATGCTCTGAGGCTGCTTTTTTTACAGCCGCCTAGGGTTTCAAGATCTCTGGCCGCCCCCATGGCCACGCCTGGGGGAGGGCACTTTCCTTCCTCGCCTCTCTCTGCCGAGGAAGCCTTCAGACGCCTGCTCTCTGCTCCGGGCTTCAAACCAGCTGCCCCTTCCATTCCAAAATTTATCAAGAAACTGGATGCTGTCCCGGAAATTGATCTCCCCACTGATCGCCCTAGCCCTAGCTGAACGAGGTCTGGTTGGGCAGTTCATGGGGCTATGGCCATCTTCTAAAACCACTGACGATTGGATCCAAAGGAACTGGCGACCTCAACTCAAGAATAGTGTTACCTGTTACCCTGCTGGAAGAGGATTCTTCATCTTTGAATTCATCTCCAAAGAAGATCGAGACCTCGTCTTTAGAAACGGCCCATACTTCATGGGGACCCAAGGGCTGTACCTCAACAAATGGACCCCAGACTTCAATCCTGAAGTAGATGTCCCAAAGGAAGTGCCAGTGTGGGTAAGGCTTCCAAATCTCCCAGTTCACTGCTGGAACTCACAAACCCTTGAAAAAGTTGGGAATGCCCTGGGGAGATACATAGACAAAGCGGAGAACAAAGGTCAGTACTCCTGCGCCAGGATTTGTGTGGAGGTTGACCTGGAAGCCGGGCTACCTGAAGCAGTTAAGCTGAAAGTCGGAGACTGGCATCATTACCAAAAGCTAGATTACGAGCAGCTCCCGTTCAAGTGTCGGCATTGTCACGAGCATGGACATTTCCAGAGAAACTGTCCTCAAATTCAAGTCCATGATGAAGACGAGGGCTGGAAAAAAGTTAAAAAGGGCAAATCTGGCAACAAAAATCAGGAAAAAAAGACAGGCAGTAACACGCAAAATCTGCCATCGAGCTCTTCCTTCCAGGAAGCCATCAAATCAAATCCAATCGTCATTCAGGAAGAAGATCCAGAAAAAGCCAGCGATCCTGCAGAAAATCAGACCAGCGATCCACATAAAGGAAAAGAGGCCGCGTCCCATATTGAAGAGCAGTTGGAAATGGGGGAAATCCCTCACCCAATGGGACCCTCCCCTGCTGACCCATCTAGTCCCCTCAAAGACACCAGCGTGGATCCACTTCTGCTAGAAACGGATCAAGACGAAGAATCGGATGAAGGGGACTCCTCAAGCAGCCTGCCGTCGGTTCCCTTCAAAAATCCAAGAGGCCGAAAGTCAAAAAATAAGCAGAGGGAAGAAGCTTCCTACTTAGCGATCCTTGAAGGCTCACAAAGAACACTAAAAGGTATAATGAACACTAGATCGAAGAAAGGAACCGGTCCGGCCTCAAAAGGGGCCACCTCCCCCCACCGTTATTAATGCGCTACATCTCCTGGAATTGCAGAGGATTAGGGTCTTCATCAAAAGAAGAAGCAATGAAAGATCTGGTCCGAATTCATAACCCTGAGATTCTGCTTGTCCAGGAAACAAAAATGGAGGAAGCTGCTGCCCTCCAAGCTGGGGAAAAGTTCTGGAAAAAAGGCACCGGGACTGCCATCAACTCTAGAGGAGCCTCTAGAGGTATTGCAACCTTCTGGGACTCCAATCTCTATACTCTTGAAGCTGAAGTTCCTGAGCTCCACTGGATCTTTACTAAACTCCTCCACAAACCCTCAGGGCATTCGGTAAGTCTCTTCAATCTCTATGTTCCTATTCTGCAATCGGAAAAAAAAGCCTGCTGGAATAGCCTAGAATCCTTTCTCAATCATCAGCGTCTTGATAATATTATTGTGGCTGGCGATCTGAATGTTACTCTGGCATCAAGTGAGAAAAAAGGTGGCTCGCTGGTTAGGGACCCCTCGAGGCAATTGGTGGAGGATATTATCCTCGGCTGGGATCTCCTTGACATAAAACCAGCTAGAGGGAAGTTCACTTGGACGAATAAGAGAGTTGGACCGGGTCATGTGGCTGCCCGGCTTGACAGGTTCCTAGTCCACTCCTCCTTTCTCACCCTTGGTCTTTTGGCCTCCTCCAAAATCCTTCCTCACTGTACCTCGGATCATAAACCCATCCTTCTTGACCTGTCTCTCGCCCCTAACCTCGGTCCAATCCCCTTCCGCTTCAGCCCCCTTTGGATCCAGCAGGATGATTTTCTTCAAGTTGTCACTGATTCCTGGTCCACTCCTATTAAAGGCTCCCCTTCCTTCATATGGGAAGCCAAGCTAAAAAGACTCAAAACAGATCTGAAAAATTGGGCAAAACTCCTTGTCACGCCCTCCTCAAAAAGAAAAGATGCTCAAGCTGAATTGGAAGATCACCAATGCCTCATGGATGTCTCAGATATAACTGACTGCATGCTAAGAAAGGAAGAGGAGCTCCAGAAAGCCTTCTTCTCAGCATGTAGGACGAAAGAGGAATATTGGAGGCAATCTTTGGCTCATGAGTGGAGATAAAAACACAAAGTATTTCCACAAGCAATCTTTGGCTCATGAGTGGAGATAAAAACACCAAGTATTTCCACAAGCAGGCTGAGGCTCGGAAAAACCACAATGCAGTCTCTGAAATCAACTACAATGGAGTCCTTATCAAAGACTTTGAGGGCATCAAGCAGGCTGCCCATGATTCCTTCAAAGAGTTATACACTGCCCCCATTGAGGATCCTATTGACACCACCGCCCACCCCTTTGACCTTATCCCAAACCTCATTAAACAGGAAGACAACAACCTCCTCACAACTCCTGTTTCTATGACTGAACTTAAAGAGATCCTTTCGATCATGAAACCGGACAGTGCGCCTGGCCCTGACGGCTTCACCACTAGATTCTTCACCAGCTGCTGGTCGATTATAAAGTATGATCTCCTTAAAATGGTTCGGCACTCTCAGATAGTTAATAGGCTAGGAGGAAGCACCAATTCTTCCTTTCTAGCGCTGATACCGAAGGAAAAAGGTGCCAATAACTTCAACCGTTTCAGACCGATCTCCTTGTGCAACACAGGGTATAAGATCATTACCAAGATCATTGCCTCCAGACTTAAAAGGATTTTGCCCAAAATTATCCCTGATAATAAGGGTGGATTCATCAAGGGAAGGAAAATCTTGGACAACATCATTCTCGTCCAAGAAGCTATTTACTCCAGCTGCCAGCGTAAGGAGAAAGGTATGATCATCAAACTCGATTTAGCAAATGCCTTTGATCGTGTCAAGCATGATTTTCTGTTTGCTGTTATGGCCAAATTTGGCTTCTCCTCCACCATTATAAACTGGATAAAAGGCTGTGTAGACTCTCCTTGGATTAGACCTCTAGTAAATGGGAGACCTACGGGCTTCTTCAAAGCAACCAGAGGTCTCAGGCAAGGCTTCCCGCTGTCCCCTCTTCTTTACGCCATTCAAGCCTCAGTTCTCAGCTTTCAGCTCAACCTCTGCCAGGACTCCCAAACCTTGCCTGGTCTCCGAATAGTGCATGGGGTCCGGAGCATAAACCATGCTCAATTTGCCGATGATACCTTGTTATTAGGAGGAGCGAGCTCTCATTCTGCCGAATACTTTAAGAACGAACTGGAAATCTACAAGGCGGTGTCTGGAAGCAAAATCAACTTCCATAAAAGCAAGATTTACAGCTGGAACTGCTCAGCAAGAGAGCTCCGAGGAATAACCAGAATTCTTGACATGGATGGCACAACTAACTGGGAGACCTTCCCCTACCTTGGCATCTCCATTTGCAAAAACAAACTCAAATCAGCAAACTGGGATAACATCATAGATAAAATCAAATCAAAAATCCAAATTTGGGGTTCTAATTGGCTCAATACCGCAGGTAAAACCGTTCTTTTAAAAGCTGTCCTGAATAGCATGCCTATTTACCAATCGTCCATCATGCTTGCTCCTGCTTTGGTCATTCACAAAATGGAAAGTATGCTTCGGAAATTTCTGTGGGAAGGAGGCAAGGGGAATGAGAAGAAATTCCATCTGATTAGCTGGAAAAAGATACAAAGGCCTCGTTATGAAGGAGGGCTGCAAGTGAGAAGTCTCTCCTCTCAAAACCTGGCTCTAGGAGCTAATCTGCTCTGGCAAATTGTAACTGGAAAAGACAGTTGGAGCAAGAAATCTCTAAGGAAGAAATACTTTCTCGGTCCAAGAAAAAGATGCTTGGATATGCCCCCCCCCAAGCAGAAATGGTTCCCCGATCTACAAGATGTGCCTTAAAGCTTTAGAACCTTTCCGAAGTAACCTTTACTGGATCCCGGGTGATGGTAAAACTATAAGAGTATGGGACGACTCTATCATGGGAGATGCCCCTCTTGGGTCTTGCAGGGAAGTGGAGCATCTCAGAAGCTGGTTGTTAAACAAAGGCATCATCTCGCTCTCGGACTTGTCTCAATGGGAAGACAACATTTGGATCGGGTGGCATCTAGGCAACCCCCCTCCAGACCTTGCTGCCGAGTCTGATCTGCTCTCAGCCCTCCTCCAAGGCAAATCTCCCATCAAGGAAGGAACTCGAGACAAAAGAGGATGGGGGAGTAATTCAGGAAATTATTCCTTTGCTGAAGGATATAAGCAATTTCAGGTTGCCCCTGGCGCTGCTCCCAATCCTGCAATCTGGAAACTACTGTGGGAAAAAGGATTCATTCCAAAAATAGACATGTTCTGCTGGACTATGGCTCACAACAGTATCCTTACTGGAGAAAATCTCAAGAAACGAGGGATGGAAGGGCCCTCTAGATGCTCATTGTGCAAAATGGAGACTAAAACATCGGACCACCTCATCACTGGATGCAATTTCTCCAAAGAAGTCTGGATTCAGGCCTTGAGGATTAGCCCGAGCATAAATATCCCAACCTCTATCCAAGATCTCCTCTCAAGCTGGATGCAACTCTCCCCTTTCCTGATGTCCAAGAAACCTCTCCTTCAAGCAGCCTGGAACTGGATCCTTAAAGCCATATGTTGGAAAATTTGGACGGAAAGGAATAGTCGAATCTTCAGGGGGAAGGAAAGTCACCCTTCCAGAGTAGCAGCTCAAGCAAGAGCTATTGTTGGGGAAGCACTGGAACAGAACTCCTCCCTGGCTAACACTGTGCCTCTCAACTCCGAAGAATCACATTGGCTTGCCCAGTTTGTCCCCAATCACCACAACATAACTCCTTCAAAAGCTCTCTTAGCTAATTGGGAAATAAGGTTAGATGAGGACGCCTTCAACAGTTGGAAACTTGCAATGAACGCTATCTGTCTTTTCTTTGATGGAGCAGCAAAGGGAAATACGGGACTTTTCGGTTGTGGGGGAGTTATTACTGAAGCAAATGGCAAATTGATCAGCTCCTACGCCTGGGGTCTAGGAAATGGGACAAATAATAAAGCTGAGTTCTGCGGGCTTTATCAAGGCTTGAGGATTGCTAGGACCAAAGGTATTGCCAATCTTCTAGTGTTCGGGGACTCTAGGCTGCTAATCCAGGCCATCTCCAATAAGAAACGACCCTCCAATGTGCAGTTAGCACAAATCATGAAAAGAATAAGGACGCTTTGTGAAGATTTCCACTCAATTAGTTTCTATCACATTCTTAGAAATCTGAACTCTAAGGCAGATAAAGCAGCGAATGAAGGAGCACGTTTATGCAGAGGAATCCTGCACTTGGATGACTTTGAGATAAGATGGGACGTCCCCTAGCAGGGTCAAGCGTCCTCATTCGCCTGGCAGAACTTTGCTGCTCCTAGATTCCCGTCCATCGTCTGGCACTGCAGGAGAAATCTCTGTTCATCGATTTTGCTATCATGATGTCTAAGACCGAATCATCCCCTGAGCTGCTTTTATTTCCTTCATCCTTCGCTCTGAAGTGCTCTGCCTTTGTTCCTGTGGCTGTTTCTGCGCTGAAGGTTAAGTTTCATATTTGCTGCGTGCTCCAGAAGCGACCTTTCGTCTCTCGATGGCTTCGGACAGCTCATCCTCATCGGGTCTATCTGTGGAAGCTAGACTCCAAGAACTCGAATCATCACTTGGGAGAATCCGCGGGCGCATGTCTGGTTTTGAGAAGACTCTGGAAGACTCCAATAAGGCTGCGAATAAATCCTGGGATTTATTGAACGCCGATTTAAGGAAGTTAAGAGAAGATCATTCTGCTTCAGCTGCGAAAATGAAAAGCTTCAAGGCTGAGGTTCGCTCAGGGTTTAAAGACGAAGCAAACGTCCATGGCGACTTTGGCAAGCACCTCGTTGCTCTGGAAAATGCTGTGGCAAAACTGGATCTGAAATGAAGAAATGGAGCTCTGTTCCCGCGCTTAGAACTTCTATGTTAAAATAACTATAATAAGGCGTTGAGCCTCTCGATCAAAGTTTAACTTTGGGATTTTGAATGTCTGCTATGTATTGTTACAGCACACGGCAGCTGGTTTGCCGACTCCTTATAATATATTCTAATCCTCTGTTTTAGTTTTAAAAAAAACAATTTGAGGAATTTTTTCTTCTTCATATTATCACTTTCATGTCGATGATGATGATGATTATCACTTTAATGTTAATCAAACAATTGTTTTTATACATATAAGATGTTTTACTATGAAACTTAGTTCCATTCACCTTGTTTAATCTTTCAACACATTAATTTAATTTATAATTTTTTTCCATTAGTTTTTAACTACTCTGAGATGCAAGTTTACTTTTTTCTAGTTAGGAGACTTCACGATCAATATAGTTAACTTACAATCTATGAATGAAGATATTTATTATGTTAAATTCATTCAAAACTATATCGTACTTCTATAATACCCCATATTTTGATCTGACAACTAAACAACATTTAGACCTATACTATATTTATTTGCTTATTATCTGTTGGACTCGATTTGAATGAGAAAAGTATGTATGTGGATTTATGAACCTACTTATATGCAACAATTATGTTTTAAGCTTATTGTTCGTCTTATAAGGTGATGGCGGTTGTGTGATTTACTTATGGTATGCGAAATAAAATAAAATGATAGAGTACATGGATAGCAATATGTGTTATGATTGAATGAATCAATGAATGGCATGCACATGATAAATAGATTAACTTGTTTATACTGATTGGCAGTGGCTAAATTGGTAATTTACTTAGAAACAATGAAAGAATATGCATGACCTTATGTTATGGATGAGAATTACCAACATGTTAGAGAGACTAAGTGATAGCCAAATACTTATGATACTAAAGTTGCCCTGATGTCGTGGACATCAATAGAGAAAGGGTAAGATAGGATGCATTAAGTCATGGGTTAATTGTTGGTTCAGTACTTGTTATGATATGTGGGCTACTGTAGTTTTATGTATAAAACTAGGTTACCCAAACTGGCCATTTGATGAGGCATATCTAAGAACCACAATAGGAACATAGTGTGGCTATTGATAGGATCTTGACCCTAGTTCCATTAAGAGGGGCGAATGTATTTCCCATTGTTTATTCTCTAAAACCTAGAGTTTGTTTATTCTCTAAAACCTAGAGTCATGGGAGGGTTATGGTAAGGCACACTCTCTGAGTTGTTTGATGATGACTACTAGTTGCATGTTGAGGAAGTGAGGTTGATTTAGTCGATGCTTCCACTTACGAGTTATATCTGGGGTTAGGTCAATATAATTGACACTCCAAGATATTCCAACAGAGGAACATATCAAAAGTAGAAGTAGGAAGTAAGTTAGGAAGAAATGATGATTAGATAAGTAAGATTTCAGTTTGGGATTCGAGATGCCACCTTGGTTGTACTTGGTTCCTTTCACCCGTAAATCATATTAATTCATTGCGATATTTATCTAAGTACAATGTTTATTAGTTTTGATGTATTGTGACTTAGTTAATATGATTGCTTAATGGAATATTGTCTTGCATAAGTGGTTACTTTGTCTTGAAGATGATTATTATTATCTTGCCATTCAATAATTATGCATTAGAGGTGGTGATGGTTACCTATAGTACATGCACAAGATATGTGTATGTTTTCCATGCATGCACTAGTGTGTGTGTGTGTGTTTCACTGGTATTAGCTCCATTTACATTGCCTTGTATTAATTGCATTTAAATTGTAATTGAATTTCATTAATTCTCATTAGTATGCATCAACTATTAATTGCATGTCGTGTTATAAAGAACTATTTAATACTTACAAAAAATAATGATGCGAGTGACAGTGGACTGTCCAATAATAATAGTAAGAGGAGATATTTATTATTAATAGTATCTGGATTACAAGAACTATGGGTTGAGTTAATGTGAGACCTTGCATTGGAGTGAGTTGTAAGGCTAATATGTAGGTGCGCAAACCATTATCATTTTATAATAATTTCACCTTCCGAAGATCTTTCTCAAGAAAGGAGGAAGGCGGTGGAAGGAGCAAGTTAAAAAGGGGACTTTGGAGATGAGAGAGGGTTGGGAAATTGACATTTGGAAGGGGAAAATACTCTATGATTAACTTGTATTGATACTTGAATTTGGATATTGGTACTCAAAAGGTTCAGGGGCAGCTATTGTGGTTATTGAAGTTGCACACAGAGGGATAGAAATCTCCATAGGTTTCCTAGAGCTAGTAGCTTAGTTTATAGTTGGTGGGGAAGAATAATCTTATTTTGGGGAACATCCATCACTCGATTGGATCAAATACTAAATTACAACTATGAGATGTGCTAACTCAACCAAAAACTAAGGAATTCTACTAAGTATTCCTTAGCGATGTTATTTTTTCAATATTGCAATTAGTTGATACTATTAGGTTGTAAAATAATAATAATAATAAAAGAAATTGCATACATTATACTCCTATGATACTAGAATTTTAGGAAACATGCACAAAACTTATGAATATGAAATTATTACATTTAGTTCTTATAGATTATTAAATTATTTTGTTGTTGTTATTTTTACTTAGTAGCTTTTAATTATTAACATCCATATCCAACATGGATCTTACAACTTCAATCACTCACAAGTACAAACAAAAATATCGTGTGCATGCATGAATGTCACCTAAAAAAATTTAAATCATAGTATAAGTGATTATAACACCCCACAACAAGCACAAGCACATATATGATATCATTTAAAAGAATTTAACTGTAGTATAAGTGATCACAACACCCCACAACAAGCATAAGCACACATATGGATATCAATAAAAAACCTTGAACCCTAGTACAATCCATCGCAACACTTCAATGACCATCCTAGAAAACCACCATAGACAGTTAGTTGTTGATTTAACTATATAACGTGAAGATATACTTGTTTCATGATGGAAACTAGAATTCTTCCGTTAGGAGATGTTCGACCTTAGTTAACAACTTAATAAAGACCATTCTCCCAAACTAATATGCACTAGGTTGATTACCTCTTACTTCCATTCCTTAGACACTCATAGTAAGAGGCCCCATGATTAACTTCAAAGCTCACATGTCAGAATTGTGAGGTGTTAGACTAATCTCTGCCATGGCATCACACCCATAACACATTTATTTGTTTCTTTGAATGCTAGAAGTGTTTTCCAAATGAATGTGTCTCATATAGGGAACCCTCTTTTTCTCAATCTTTTCATTATTCCCCATCTTGTTGGATTGATGCCTCCCAATTATTTTCTTGTTATTTTTCATTTGCTTAAGTTTATTTTATTTTATTTTAAGATGTGTTTTTCATTCCTTATCATCTTCATATATCCCTTCTAATACCATGGCCATTTTATATATATATATATATATATATATATATATAAGGGTGTGGATAGACAAAAAAAAAAANCTTCAAAAGATGTATATGAAAGAACCACACATTTCAAAATAAGTTCATTCTATCTACCCTTAGATTATGCTTACTACATATGATGTCTAGAATTTTCAAAGAAAACCTATAGCTACACTTTATAATAAACTAACTAGAAATCAAAATACATGTGCATGGTATATGATTTGTTATTCTTGAGTAAAAACATGCACACTGTGGGCTTCCTACATTGAGGTATCTTCTATTCCAAGGTTTGCTTCTCCATATGGTAATTGTTGTCTCTTTGGTACCACTCCAAGTTGCTACATAGTGCCATCTTCAACTAGATTCTCCTTTATAAATCAAAGGATGTGGTGGGGAAAGTGGGGTGGGATTATATGGATTGAACTATAAGCAAAACCTATAATAATGTTATGGTGAATCTCCATGTCGCTAGCCAACTTATCAATTATTTGCTTTTGTTCTCCATTATGAGCTTCCAAATATTCATGTTTCCTCATTTGGTTATCAAGCTATACACTGATATAATTTATGGCTGCATGCATGCATTCTGGTTGCCCATCTAGGTGCCTCAACACCTTCCTAATTTCCTATAAACCATCACCATACACTAGTAGAAAAAGTGAGATAATTGGTTACGTAACTAAAAAGTTGGTCACATGATTGTTTTTAAGTTAAAAATGACTAAAAGTAGAGCAACACAACTAAAAATAACTATTTTAGTCATCGGATAAAAAATATAACTAAATAATGAGTCACACAAATAAAAATGACTAAAACAATGACTAATCACTCATGGACTAGCATTCAATATCAATCACTTATACCTATTTATATCGTTCATTAACTAGTATTTGATTATTATTCTCTTCATAAACATAGAATGATCTTCATTTCTAACACTCTCATCTTCAATAATAAGAATAGGAGTTATAAATTCAACCCTATTAGTATAAGTTTGACCATATTCAGTAATACTTGTCAATAAATTAACTTATAAATGATGTGTAAATGATTTATGAGCCTTTTTGGGAATTTTGGTTCGTGAATCGGCATATTTTTATATTCAATTATATTTTAGGCTTAATATTATGGTAAGCAATATTGTCAAAGTGCACACCTCATTAAGCCATGAGAGTATAACTATTTGTCCAAACCTAAAATCCATGAACTGGCAAATCCATAGGGTTCCCACTCAAGGGTTAATGACCATCTTTTGTGACACCATTCACTCAATCAATGGAATCAAAATAACCATTGTAAAAAACTATTAACAATATAATAATATTAATAATAATATTTTTTAATATTAATATGAATACATATATTAATATTAATATTAGTATTGATATTAATATGTTTTTATATTAATTTGGTTATTATTATTATTATTATTATATGAATACAATGTATTTTTAATATTTTTTAATACATATTATATTATATATAAAATAATAATATTCATTAAAAAAACAAATTCACATGGTGTGTGGGAATGAAAATTTAATAGAAAATAAATTGGGATTTTTTGTCCATAGAAAACAAATTGGGGTTTTGACTCATCTCACTCAAGAGAAGATCTCACGGTTTTTTTTCTACTTTGTTCTCATTGTTTGGCTTCATGTATGGATTCTGATCTCTCTGATATCTCAGTGAGATATCCGATCTCTAAGAAACCCTTTCAAAATGGTTGAATTTATGAGCCTTTGAACTCACTCATTCTCTATTAACTCCATAGGCGTCTAGTGGTTATTTTCATATATATGTCCAACATGAATCTTCCAAAAGGGTATTCAAAACACCCATGAGCTCAAAACTTGGGCTTCAGAGATAATTAGGGAAAGACTCGATCCTTCGTTTCTACTCTACTTTTTTATGTACTTGGGATTCAAAGATAATTAGGGAAAAACTTGGTCCCTCATTTCTTATCTACTTTTGTATGTGGAACAATATCCTTGTGACTGCTCTACAACTGCAAATGGATTCACTCTAGAGCACTATGAACAAAAGACGAGTGCTTCAATAATCTACTATTATTTTATTTTATGCATGTGGTTTACTTTTCTATTTTTTTCTTAACTTCTGAGTTAGCGTGCCTTTTATAGAATTAAGGATAGTTTGATTTCTTTATCAAACTATTATGATTCATCTTCAAGTTGTTCTATTGGATTGATCTATTGGAGATTTTCTCCTAGTTATTCTTTACAAACAAAAGGGTATTTGTGTTGGAGGTTCTCTTTGTTGGTCTAAGCTTTCATCTCTCATATATATGATTTTGGTGAAGATGGTTTTTTTTCCCAGTAAGTTAGTACCATGCACTGAAGAAGGATAAATAAAGTCTATACTTAGCGCTTCCATGCTTTTATGCTTCCACGCATAAACCCGCACTAGAAAGTAATAAGGCAAGACTACTAGCCCTTTTAACGATGCCTTTATCCCAAAAACTATTTGCTAGGAGAAGAAGTGCCCCTCTATTTCACGAACCAAAGAGGTTGTAGAAACAAAACATTAAGTCATTGGGTGTTCACAAGCAATGAGTGATTTCCCACAACAATCATCTTATCCTAACTATTAGGTGATGCTTATAGTGAGTTTGCTTTGCTTAAAAGTTAAAGAAAGGCTTTAGTTTTATTAGATATTTCCCACTTTAACCATGGAACCAAGCTTGGAAGTTCAGAAAAGGAAACAATTTGGGGAGGATAGAGACCGAACATAGCCTCTTCTACCCTCATTGTCTTACCAATAGGTGCCCATCATTTAAGCATTGACCTTTTTAAAGATATATAGGTTGTAATGTTTTGAAGCTCACCCGTGAAATGAATTGAACCTTCAAAGTAATGTATTTCAAATATAAAGACATTAAGATAGAAAAAGGCCAACTTGTGATTAGGGTCATGATAGCATCCAAATATGGATAAAGGATGGATTTGATAAATGTTCTAGGTAGCCTATGCATAATTCAGACCTGTTATTGACCTCCTAGCATCAGTAAGCAACATATTTATACCTTATTTTCCTAGTATGATATATAAGAATAAGATGGCCTAGTTGTATATCTCTATTTCTTTATTTCATATTAACTATCAACAGAGGAAAATAGGATGTGGCATACTTTAAAAAAATGTAGGGAAACCAACCCATAAAGGTTTTGATACCTTCCTCACGTTTTCATGTAAATTCAACGCCTTATTAAGGAAGACAATTTTACATGTTTTTATTTAATGAAGGAGCATACCTCCCTTCTTCCATCTAAGGCAAGATTTAATAGTAGAAGTGTGCCTCTATTTACCTAATGACTAGTAGAAAAGAGTGAGTCTTCACCTCCTAACTAAAGGCCTTAATTTTAATGACTCACTTAAGGCTGCATGGTAAATGGGATTCTATAGTTCCTTAATAGTGGTCGCAAGATTGCGAGAGGGGGGGGGGAGGGTGTTTGAAGCCCTCATCCTTGTATTTTTAGCCTTAGTAGAATTTCATTGGCTTACTTATATATTGAGCTAGAGAGTATGAGTTCTCATCTAAATCCCATCTGAGCATCTACTCCCTAGCATGTCTTGGTACCTAGGGATTCAACCCTTGTTCCAGATCCTAATCTATAATTGCAGGTGTCAAATATTTCCAGGTTTAAACAAGAGCATGTTGTTGAATTGGTGGATTATTGTGTCGATGTGAATCAACACATCTTGGCTTATGAGTTTGCAACTATGGCTTGTGAGTTTCAAACATGACATTTTGCATAGTATAAATGTCATTTTATCATTTTATGTTTCATTATCTATATGTCTTCTATGCACTATGAAATGGTTTGTAGTTTCGTTACTTATTTATTTTCTTTATTTGCAGTATTAGTGTCATATTTAGATTTTTTTTATATTAAAGACTCGTCATTTTGTCTATGCATGAAGGAAACGAGTGAAGGTAACTCAATCAAGCAAGTTCTTTATTGGATGCAAAGGGTGAAAATTTCTTCTGCCCAAAGCACTTTTACATCGTTACATCAAACCTGATTGAAAAGCCTATCTGACCCATCGCTTCCATTTCATAGTCTACATTAGTATTCATAATTTTGAATACTTCAATAAAATTAAGGGGAATTTGCACTTAGATTTTCAAGTAAGCAGCATTGCCTCTAACAGGTTTGCCTTTTCAATGTTTGAAATAGAATGCACCTAATGAAAATTCTATGATAATAAATTATTATTTTCATTGATTGAGCTATCCAAGGATACCAATTTCTTTACAACACCAACTATCATTGTTAGTTGTTGTGAAAATAGGTATGTATTTCAAATCCCTAGTTCTTGTTTCTCCACATTATTTTCCAATTTTGTATTAGTGGGATTCTACTCAACATATATTATTTGGTTTCATCTTGATTTGTAAATAATTTCTATCATCTACATTGAGGTTTTAAACTAATCCTTTTAAGCTCGCGATGAATTTCAGTGATATCCCTTCAAGTAAACTGAATTATTAACATAAAACTAATTTGTAGGAAGTAAAGCTATTAATCTATTTAGTTTGTAGATCCTCTACTTAAGAGGAGAAAGTATATTAATCTTTTGGACCATACAAGTAAGATTTTTTTATTATTGTATTAAGGTCCTATAGTATAGGATCTCCACTAGTAATTTCACTAAGTTTCAAGATAGTATCGTAAAAAAATTTAACTTTTGAAATAGTTTCTAGTGATTAGGAATTAAGAGATATTTTACATTGGTTTTTTTTGAGTTGGCTAAAATTCGAGGCTAAAAGATAACTATATGCTTATAGCTGCAAGCCATGTTCTCACCATTACTTGGGAGGTACTATTCACTTATGTATAACTATATACACATATTTTCTTGTTTCAACAAAACTGTTCCACGATAGTCATCAAATACTACAGGAATAGAGTAGTGACTATTATTACTATTGATCAAAATTAACTACAGCTTAAATAACATATACCTCCTAATCAATTTTACAAAATTGAATGTACCATTTACCTTTCTAGAACATATAATGGATTACATAAATAAATAGATAAACTTTTATGAATCTTTTACAAAATTGGTAGCTTCCCTAATTATGATGATTCAATCAAGCCAGTTGGTTTGATAAGAGCATTAGAATCCATAATGAACTCAAAGCTGATAATAACGACTTCCTTCATCTCCTTCTCGATTCTTTGTTATTCACCCTCAGTGAGGTTCAACTTAAGGGTAAATTTGATATTTATAATTTCCATGGAGTCAAGAAATTTTCGTGCAATTCGGTATTTTCTTTGATTATTTTTCAAGTTCAAAATTTTGCATTTTTTAATGATGGAATCCTCCACTTTCAACTTGTTTAGATATTCTTGCATGTTGTCCAATTTTGGAAGTTGTCCACAACTACTATGAGCATAATGAAGTACATGAAAATGTTATGGATGTCATTCACAATCCTTCCCAACTTCCTTACAATCTCTTTTTTCAACTCCTTGCCTAAATATTGTCACTAGGCCTCTCTCTCTTCCATGATACGAAGTAGGATTATTCTTTAGACTCCTTTCTACTTTCATTCTCATCAGGATGCAACCTACTAGAAAGCTCATCACAAAGTGAAATAATGTATCCTTTGAAATTTGAAAATAGAATTTGTGTTATACAATATAATGGGATGTCAAGTAGATGGTGTAATACCCCCATTTTGACCCTTAGAATGCATTGGCTTTATATGTGAATATTGTCTATTTGCGATGTATGATTCCTAGCGTGGAGCTCAATTCCAAGGCCTCTCTAGTGAATGCTCGGATTTTATATTTGGTTAGCCATGTGCTAGTAACCCATGGAAAATTGTAAAAGCATGAATATATTTTTAATGCAAATAAAATAGCAAGAATTGGTTGTGGAAGCAACTAAAAAGAGGGGGTTGTGTGTATCCACTAGGGAGAGGTGAGGGGCTGTGGGATTGAACCCTATGTTTCCAAATTCCATCTTAAGAACCCATATTGACTAGTTATGCTGACATTTATTTCTTTTGTAAGATGGTAGCTAAGAAATCAGCTCATGAAATTAATGGAGCATGGGAAAAACTTAGAAATTCGTATGGTTGAGCATGGGAATAGTTAACTTGACCCATATGTCATTTTTCCTCACATGAATTCGTTTTCCATCATTCCCAATCCATTGTTTAACAACCAACCATCAATTTCCAGCTTGCTATGGATTCCCAGCTATGGAAAAAAAAATCACAACTTGGAAAGAATCCATGCTTTGAAGTGCCAAAAATGCCTAGAAATACATGTGAAGAGTGAAATCCAGTGGGGAATCCATAGACATAAACCATAGGTTTAATTTGAGAGTGTAAAAAGTCTGAAAATCCATAGGAAGACCCATATTTGGAAGACCGAAAGTGGAATTTCGTGATTGACAGTCACATGGCCAAAATTGGAAAAAGTCCATGAAGACTTGAAGCCGATGTTGGCATTTATCCCTTTGACTCAGGTTCATACCCATGTTTTTCTGTCAACATATCCCAAGATTTTGGCCAAACATAGTAGGGCTCAGCCAACAGCACCTGCAATGCAGATACAGTCTCACCCGAGATATCTCTTATGGGTAACTGCCAGAACGAGGTTTCTGCAGGTGTGTGGGGATTTCCTCTTCCTTGGCACCTTACTAGCTTGATCGACCGAAGACAATGGTTATATTACTTACTCTTATTGCATGCAATCAAGATATTACTCTACTTATCCGTCAATGGAGATCACTATAGTTAATATAATTCCCTATTAGCGATTCTAACTAACAATAGTGTGACATATGCATATAAGGACTCATTCATAAGCAAATACACATGCATTTATTCACAACATACATCCATTCAACATAATAACATTCATCAAATATAGACATAGACCAAATTTAACGTGGAAACCCATCCAAGAAAAACCACAAAGGTGCTCTTCATTTGGCATGAGAAATATATGGCACCTTTCATCTATGCACTTAGCTTGTAGACTCTATTCTATATCTTCTCTACAATATATACATACTTCTCTCTCTCTCTCTCTCTCTCTCTCTCTCTCTCTCTCTCTCTAGTCTCAGGTATCTGAAGTTTCCTCTCCTTCACCCTATTTTCAATCTGCACACAACCTGGATCGACTCTCTCTTCTCTACAACTACAACTCTACAAACAGACAACAGACAATAATGACTAACACAGACAAACCGAGAGTGTATCTGTGTAACCCACACATAGATTAGGTTCTCCTTTTTATATATTCTTACACGTCGTAGTCAACTGACTCCATTCTATTATTCGGCATGCTACCATTCTTATTCTCATACATTTAGTTACAACTGTCACTAGTTGCTATTGGCCCAAGATATAAAGATGCTTTATTCCCCAAAGCATGTGTTATCCTAATTGAATTCTTAAATTCTTACCCACGTTTTCTCATGATGTCCTTTTCAACAACTCATGTCTTCTTTTATCATGGTTCCTTCTATCGTGGCTGATCTCATCCCAGCTTCCCTATGTCACGAACTCTTCCCTCACGGCTGCTTCTATTGCAACTTCTCATGTCGCAGCTTCCTCCTTCATGAGACCGAAATATTCATATTCCCGAGAAGAATTCTAGTTGAATTCTACCTATATTTTCCTAGGGCCTACAAGCCCCCAACACTCACCTTTGGTGCGTCTCGAGCCATGTTAATCCGAAGTTTCTGTTGTGACGACCTTTGAAAATATTGGAAGATTTTCACTATATTCTTTGTTTCCCGTCACACCTCTTCTTCTTCCTTTTGAAAATTCTCTAGAAGGTTGAAACTAATGTGTTTCGATATTGTAAGTCCTGCCAACTCTACTGATTTTCACACTTTTTGGTGTACAAGTTGAATAATGCATATAACTCTTTCTTCCTCTTCCTACAATCCTGTGACTTTGTCAATCCTCTGTTGTTGTTGAGTTCGCAACACTGTTACTTGCTATTGTAGTTTCTTCATCTCAGTAGCCTTAGCCATTTTCTCTACTAAGGGAAATTTCTTCATATGATTCACCTCTATCTCAGTGATGTGTATGCTTTGCGACTTTCTCTAACTCTGCATCGTTGATCAAATATTCCCATGTTTTAGAAACTTGTTCGAATTCCTTGGCACACAATGCCTCTACCTCTTTTATCTTCTTCGCATCCTCTATTGTTGTTTTCCTTCTTTCTTCCAACAACTCTAGTGGTGTACTGGGTGTTACCTGTGCTTCCAACTCTACGACCTTTTTGCGGAGGTCCTTTGTGATTTCTCCAAGTCGAATTACCTTGGCTTCTGCAAACATTTCATTTGTTATGCCTTCGTCTACAAAATTGTTGCAAGATATTGTTACAATCGTGTCAAGCCGAAGCCTGTCCTCTTCCCAGGTTTTGGATTTCTGCTTAGTTTCTTTGACTATTTTCTTCATCTTACTAACAGTCTTATTCAATGCTTGAACTTTATTAATCAATGCACCTTCTATGACATTCATTTCTACGACTTTAACATTATATATTGCATAAAATTCATACATTGGAATTTGAGAAAAATCTATTGTGACATGGACTAATTTCTTGGCCATGGTATTCATCTATATGGTCCCCAATTCAAGTGTTTCTCCCACCAGTTGAGTCTTTATTGGTGGAATAGTTATTGACACATCACTTTGTCACTCTTGTGATGAGCCTGCTAAGTTCTGCAACATTGTCATTTGTGGTATGTAGTCGACCGTGACTTGTACTTTATTTACTGCTTTGTAGAGCGTATGTGGTACGTCTATAATACTACATGTTATCTCTGTTTGGTGCTCATCCATTCTCTTCAATCTTTCTGTAGCGACTTCTATCATTGCTTCCGTCAGAAGGGTAAAATCATCGTTGGTAAGGCCGACAGTTCCTGTTGTCTTTTTAGCCTTCCTTTTCTTACTCCTTGTCTCGAGTTGCTCTTTATGCTTCCTCTTATCTCCCATTATTGGATCTATTGGGGTTGCACTATAATCATTATGTGGAGGGTTGAGATAACTTTGTGAATCTTGTGTTACTACTGGTAAGTCCCCTCCCTATTCTCCATTCTTCTACATCGTTGGATCGTCCTATCACATGTCTTCTTCTGCAAATAGTAGGTCATCAGTGGTAGGGACTCGTTATTTCTTCGACTAATACTGGGTAATCACCTCAACTTATTATTCAGATAGCAGGTATCGTGTCTCTAAACAGGCATTTTGGGTCTTGTCACGGCTGCAACAAGATATGATGGGGCCCAATTATAAACTTAATAATGTTTTTAAACCGTTGAACAGTCTCCTCTGTAATTCTTTCCTAGTTTCTCACATGATATCACATGGCCTCTCCATGCAAAAAGATTTGTACATCGTTGTCTCTTTGTCTCTCCTTTATATGTTTCTCGAAACATATATTTTGGTATTGAGTTCCTCAATATGAAACTGGTATATCTACCCCCTGGTAGTTCACTAGTTCTACCCATGCGACAAACGAAATCAGAATAAGCAACCATGAATAATGGAATGTGTTACCTTTCTTGTACAAATCCTATGCATCTGCTAATAATTCATTTAGTAGATAGTGTGACCAGTTCATTTGAACCCCGCATAGAGTTCAATCGCTGCAATTGTTCCTGCAGTACATTAGTTCAGTTGCATCTTATGCACCAACTTGGTAGCTAAAACCTTAGCTGTGAACCAAACAGTGTGGTCATTGATTGAGGTGATTAAAAATTCTCTGGTATCTCTGGTCAAATCATACTTATCTCTCAAATTTTTCATCATCAGAGTGTCCTAGTTGTTTTTGAAAAATGGCTCTAGGTTTACGCCTGTAATCGCTGCTATCAGCTCAACAACCACATAATTTTTTTGGTCGAGCCATAGGAAGTAGTCATGGAACGATACCAGAAACTGTTTAACACATGTATTCAACTCTATGCTTCACATGAAATGCGACATATACATCAGCGATAGTAAATCTGCTTGGTCTAGTCCTCTTGTCCATTCCATTGGAAGTGAACTAAAACCAACAGTAGCAGTAGAAAAAGGACCAAAATGACCACTTCAATGTTGGGGATGTGGATAAAATCACATGGTTAAAGATTGTCCACATTGGAAAGAGAACCCTCAAGGATTTCATAACTTAGAAGCAGTAGTTACAGTGGAAGATATGACAAGAGAAACACCCCAAATTTATGTAGTGTTGGATAACCATTAGTCAATAGTAGTGGAAGTTGGAGGTAAGATTGCTGAGAAATCCATTTTTGTTTTGATTGGTCTAGGATCTACTCATAGTTATGTTTCTCCAAAAGTGGTTGAAAGTTATTCTCTTGGAAAAGTGAAACATAATAAGTCATGGTTAGTTCAATTAGCCACATGAACAAAAAGAAAAGTGAGTGAAATGGTGATGGAATGCCCCTTAGAGTTGAATGGAATTCTAACAAAAGAAAATTTAAATGTCCTACCATTAGGATCCTATGATGCTTTTATTGGAATGGATTGGTTGGAAAATCAGAGATCCAAGGTAGACTGTTATGAAAAATCTCTTGAATGCATTGATGAAGAAGAATTGTCAAGATTGGTAAGAGGAATCCCAAAGCAAGTTTCGGTAAGGAAAATTGCAGCCTTATAGTTATGGAAGTTTTACAAGGAAGGTTGTTAATTATATGCAACTTATATGTCAAATTATCTTAAGGACAAAGGCCCAAAGACAGAATGTTATCCATTGTTTCAAGAGTTCAAAGATGTGTTTACAGATGAAGTGTCGGGAATACCACCAAAAAGAGACATTGATTTTACAATTGATCTTGTTCCAGGGGTAACACTAGTTTCCAAAGCTACTTATAGAATGAGCACGATAGAATTGCTAGATTTAAATATGCTACATGAATTAACGGACAAAAAATATATAAGACCAAGTGTATCTCCATGGGGAGCATTGATGTTATTTTTCAAGAAGAAAGACGAGACTTTAAGGTTGTGTATTGATTACAAGTAGCTAAATAAAGTGACAATCAAGAATAAGTACCCATTACCCATAATTGATGATTTGTTTGATCAAATGAAGGAAGCCAAAGTGTTTTCAGAAATTGACCTAAGGTCCAGTTACCATCAAGTGAGGATAAAAGAAGAAGACATTCACAGGAAAACTTTCTAGACAGGATATGGCCATTATGAGTTCACGGTGGTGCCATTTGGTCTTACAATGCACCCACCACATTAATGTGCCTCATGAATAGTGTTTTTAGCAAGTATTTGGATAAGTCTGCGTTGGTGTTCTTGGATGACATTCTCATTTTTTCAAAGAATGAAGAAGAGCATGAGGAATATATAAGAATGGTGTTGCAATTTATTAGAAAGCACCAATTGTATGCAAATATAAGCAAGTGCGAATTTTATCAAAGAAGGGTACAGTATTTAAGTCATGTCATTTCAGAAAAGAAAAGAAAAAATTAGTGAATCTGGAAAAGATTGAATCCATAATGGAGTGGCCTACTCTAAGGAATGTTACAAATGATATATTTTTATGGGTCTTGCAGGCTACTATAGAAGGTTCATTGAAGGATTCTCCAAGATCACTCATCCAATTACATCGCTACACAGGAAGAATGCAAAGTATGTATGGTATGAAAAATGTGAAGAAATCTTCTAGTAGTTGAAAAAGTTACTTACCAACGCTCATATTTTGAAGATTGCAAATCCAAAGAAGGATTTTGTAGTGTGCATTGGATGCTTGCATTGAAGGATTAGGTGGAGTGCTTATGGAAGAAGGCTTCGTGATTTGTTATAAGTTAAGAAAATTAAAAGAGCATGAAAATAATTATGCAACTCGTGATTTAGAACTAGCAGCCATAGTACATGCTATCAACATGTGGAGGCATTAATTTTTGGGGAGAAGATTCGAGCTTATGACATACCACATGAGCTTAAAGTATTTGTTTGATAAGCCAAGATTGAATAATAGGCAAGCTAGATGGTTGGAATTCCTATGTGATTTTGATTTTGAAATTAAGCATGTAAAAGAGAAATATAATAAGGTTGCATATGCCCTTAGAAGAAAATTTCATGTAGCAGCGTTAAGTATATGCAAATCAAATTTGAGTACAAGACTTCTTAAATCCAAAAACAACGATGAATCTTAACTTCAAGTAAAAGAAAAATTGTAGCGGGGAAAATTAGATGAAAAATGTGAAGGATACCATCTCAGAGAAGATGATCTTTTGTTTATAAAGGTAGACTTTGTGTTGTGAATTGTGCAGATTTGAAGAAGTTAGTAATGGATGAAATTCATCAAATTATGTACTTTGGACATCCATGATATCAAAAGACAATAACATCAACAAGAAAGTAATACTTTTGGCATGGAATGAATAAGGATATAGTATAATACATTTCTCTATGTCAAAAATGCCAACAAGTCAAGGCAAAGCAACGACACCCAGCAGGACTATTGCATCCTTTTCCCATTCTGAAATGGACGTGGGATAAAAATTTATGTTGAATTTACACCAAGTTTTCCAATGGTAGCGAAGAAACATGATTCAATTATGGTTGTGGTGGAAAAGCTATCAAAGGCAACTCATTTTGTTCTAGTCAAGTCCACTCATAAAGCTGGTAGATTTTAATGGTTATACAAGATCTAAAACATTTAGCATCATAGCATGATAACCATAAGCAAAGGATCACTGAAAGAAAGATAAATGCAGCAACACAAGAGAACATAAGAGAACACAAATATTTTCCTCGGGGAAACCAAAAGGGATAAAACCCCGCAAAACTTCCTCAGTATAGAATTCGACCAAGACAATGTAAAACCCAGACAACAACATCTTCCTCCTTCTTAGTGCACTACTACTTCTCTCTCTTGCTAAAACTAGCTTTAGTGAGTGAGTACAAATGAAGAGGAGCACCCTCCTATTTATATTCTTCTGTTGACTTGACCTCTAACTTGGAGGGGACGAATTCACTAGCTGTCCGGGCCTACATGTCCAACTGTACATTATAAATAGCATTTATTATATAGACACTTGGGTACTAATGACCTGACTTACATTCGAAGTTTTACATTGCATCCTTAAATGACTCTAGAAAGACCAAACTCATCTCCAATAGGAGGAATACAATACAACTGGAATATCTTTTGAAGTTACATTATTTTAACACTCCCTCTTAACTAGGAAGGTATTCAACTGTAGTAGCAACTCCTACCACTAAAATTGTACAACTCACTGGTGAATCTCTGTATGTCATAGGAAGTTTTGGAACATCATCATACATCTTCATCGTTGATCTCAGTTCGATCATATTTTGGCATCTCAGTATGCAAATATTGAATCATCTTCTGTACAAGTTGAATCATCTTCTATCAGTATATAAATACTAAATCATCTTTCTAGATCATATTCTTGTAGCATCAGTATGTGAATACTGAATCATCTTCTGTTTACTGAACCTTCTTCTGTAACATCAGTATGTGAATACTGAATCTTCTTCTTGTTAGGATTATTAATCCTCCCTTGTCCAAATTTGGTCATATGTCTAAATCGGAAGTCATGTCTAAATCAGGAGTCCATCCAGTCTATTTATAGTCATTAGCACCATTGGGTAAACTTGACCTAATTGGGGCACATGTCTTAGTTACTAAAGTGTGGGGAACACTAATTGAGGCTCGCTGCCACTTATTGCACTTGATTGCATAAGTTTAGGAGCCTCCTAGATCAATCCCTACAATTTAGGCAGCCACTGGGAGTGCCAAAACCAGCCAAGGTCAGTTCACTTCAGTTAATGACTAATCAAGCTAAGTTAGGAGTCAGTTACATTCAGTTCTAGTCCTCTACATTTAGTTAGTGCTAGGTTTACTTGATTGCACACATGTGGGACGCATTTCTCACCTACCATAGTCAGTTAACCATTAGTCAACACTAAATGTAACACTTGGTTGTGTTTTAGAGCTCCGATGAACTCCGGTTATGGTTTAGACAAGGACAGTTAACTACTGGGTCCTCCGATAGTGATTTAGACAAAGTCTTGGTTACCTATAGTCAAGTAGAGTCTAATCAATTCGAACTTCCTCATGTGGATTCGAATTGCTTGTGGCTATTAAAGCCATTTTACTTCATTGTAATTATCATTCAGATTACTTTTTTGATTAATGAAAACATTCACAGCTGCAAGCCTTTTGCACTGTTTCATTCTTCAATTGCTGAGTAAATTATGAGATCTTCTTTGTGAGTTGTGTATTTGTCTACAGATCTATATGCTCAAATTTACACTTCTACCATATTAGTATGTGAATACTGAATATTCTTTCGAATCATCTACTTGCCAGCATCAATGCATAAACATTGAATAATCATCTATAATATCAACAACTTCTGAATCATCTACTTGCCAACATCGGTGTGTCATCACCGAATCATAATCAATAACATCATTATCTGAACCATCATCATCTGCGTCTTCAGTATGTGAATACTGAACTATCATCATTTGAACCATCTTCATATATATCTTCAGTATGTAAGTACCGAAACATCATATGTATCTTCAGTATGGGAATACTGAAACATCATCATCTTCATCAATAGTTTATAAATACTGAAACAATCAACAATACCATTAGCATGTTAGTGCTAAAAAACAAATCATCTGTAATACTAGATCATCATCTGCATTACCAGCATAGAGATGCTGGGGCAACAACATCACCATCAACATACAAATGTTGAAACAACATCATCATCATCAACACAAAGTGTTGTGACTTCAACCACATCAACATTATCAGCACAGGGTGTTGAGACCACAACCATATCAACATCATCAACACAAAGGTGTTGGGACCACAACCACATCAACATCATCAACACAAGGTGTTGGGACCATAGCCACATCACCAGCATCAACATACAAATGTTGAAGCAACATCATCATCAATATCAATATAGAAATATTGAGCTTGCTACATCAGTAGAAGAAGACTGAAACTATCAATCATTTCATCAATCAATCAATCATCAGTATGGAAATACTGAACCTGCTACATCAGTATAAGAATACTGAAACTTTCAATCAATCAACAATCATCAATATGAGAATACTGAACTTGCTACATCAGTATAGGAATATTGAAATTATCTCAGCAATCATCTTAACAATCATCAGTTTGACAACACTAAGAACATCTCAACAATCACCAATCATCAATGTAGAAACACCAAAACTATTTCAGTCAAACATCTCAACAATCAACCTCAGCAATCAATAGTGTGACTACACTATACACATCTTATCAAGCATCAATATAATCAATACTGACACATGCATCTCAATCAGTACAATAGTACTCAACAATTAGCATATCAATCAGCAGTCATCAGTAATACTGATCTATCATCTCAACAATCATCAATATAACAATACTGAGCTAACATCTCAACAGTCATCAGTATAACCATACTGAACTAGCATCTCATCAGTCATCAGTATAACAATACTGAACTATCATCTCAACAATCATCAGTATAACAATACTGAACTATCATCTCAACAGCCATCAGTATAACAATACTGAAATTCATCATATCAATGTTGAACCAATCATTTCAACAACCGTTAGTATAACAATACTGATCTTCAGCATATCAATGTCGAACCAATCATCTCAACAGCCATCAGTATAATAATACTGATCTACACATCTCAACAATATATAGATACCGTCACAACCATCCTACTCTCTAACCATCTCGGAGCAACATCATGGTGAGTTATCTGGTAGATCCATCCGGGCATTTTGTGTAACTTACTAACTCTTTCGAGCAAACCAAGCCTAGTTATACAAATGGATCTCCCTGGGGACCAAACGAGCCTTGTTTGGCTTACTAACCCTTTCGGGCCAACCAAGCCTAGCCAGATATACTAATCCCCCTAGGATCAACAGGCCCTTAGTCTGGCTTACTAACCCCTTTGGGCCAAACAATCCTAGCCAAATGTACCCTCCTCTAGAATGACCTACTCACCATTATATCCTTCTTCCATATATTGTCACTCCCTCTTTCGAGAGAGGTCCTTTCATACTACACCAAGCATGTCTCGAAAGTATTCAAACTTTACACAATTCAGAGGATTAGTCAACACATCTGCCACTTGTTCCTTTGTAGGAACATACTTGAGCTTTACAGCTCCTTTTTGCAACTTTTTCTTTAACATTCTCTTTGTGTACATTCGCAACTACATCGTAAATTTACGACTTGCATCATTCTTCTTTTGTGCATCTATAACTGTATCATTCTTCTCTTGTACATATGCAATGGTATCGTACATTCACAAATTGTATCATTCATTTTTTGTGGGTGATTGCATACAATCATTCCTACAAATCACATACAATTGTATGATTAGAAACATTTCATAACATGTGACATACATAAATACATATGTCACATAGTCATGCAACTATTTTTGTTAGTGCAACAAACATCTATATACAATAGATTTCTATATGTCTTCCATCTTGCCAAGACATTATTTCATAAGTAGCAATCGAACGTTGTACAACAATATAAGCCACTTACCCATCACCTGCATATTGGTAGTATACTGCAAATATTCTAATATGCATAATACATTTCCTGAATCTAGAAACATATCTATTTGAACAACTAGATATATAGGAAATGACAATTCAAATACTTATCTTTGTTTGTTTTGTAGACTCCATCTTGATCTTTGTCTTCTTGAATTACTGGAGTCTCTTCCAAATGTGTTCAACTTCATCGTCGGATTCTGAGGACATGTTCCTATCTTGCTCATGATCGGATATATTGAACAAGTCTTCTTACACCACAGATCACATAGAAATGTGTCCGTGTGTCCTACCAGTGCGCTCCTTCTTATCCAATGATGGAATGGATAAGAGTATAATCTTCATCTTCATCGGTATAATTCTTCCATATCATATTCCTCATTACTTGAGGGATATTTACTTGCTTTCTTCTTAGCTGCAATATATTCATCCTTGGTTGCATTGAGAGAAACACTCTCACTTTCTGCAATATGTTGGAGTACATAGTACTACCAACTTAATCAAAATCATCATACCTTTGTAGTACCCTTAGGTACCACACCATTTGCTCTGCATATTTTACTTAGATAAGTAAAATGTCTTCTGGACTTCATCATGCTCCTAATGTCAAGAATCATGTCAAGATTCTCAAACTTTGAGATCTATTGTAGTCACTCCCTCTTAGGTGGAGCACCATCCTCCCTCTGCATCTATTTTAGGACATTGGGGTGACATGTAGTCTTCTTTGTTGTTAGTCTTCTTTGTATCCATCTATGCCACTTGTCGAGGACACTAGATATCAGGATCCTTCATCTCAAACTTTGTTGCAAGTTTTCTCTTGTCCTTTATAGGATTCTTCAACCTAGTAGTAAAGGTTGGGATCTCCATCACTCTAGTTGATCCTCAAGCTTCTCATATGACTGTATGTACTATCCCATGGGTTCCTATTAATCTTGAACAAATCCTTTTGTGCATAGGTGGTTTTATGTATAGAGTCTCAAACCATATAGGTTGTTTGATTTGTTCTTCTACTTTCATTACATCAGTTTTCTAGTGTAATATCCACTACTGAAGAGGCGTGCCTAGTTCCTAGACAATTGTCTTGCCATAATCGATTCTCTATGTTTATAGAAACCATGAAACTTACTTCATATCTTTTGATACTTTGATCGACAGTATACTCGATCTTGTAGATCCTCTTGGAAGGCTTCATAAAACTTCCCTTCATGTCTTGAGCTCATATCCCAACATCATTCTGTATGATCGACTGGTACTTCTAGAACATATCATCCTTATGTTCTTCTTTCTTGGGAAATTCTTTCGAAAAGTGTCCGTTCACATCATGACTGAACTATTGAGTTGTAAGATGTCCTTCTATTCTTAGCGAGAATGTTCTTCATTCTTGTTCTTTCTCTTTTTCAATCAATAGTGCATTTCCCCATATGTGATCTTCCTACTAAAACAACTCTCTTGACTGAATTTGGAAGACCATTATGCTTCTGCTTCTTTGACATTGTCTTCAACAACTCTTAATTGCTCTTTGAGATGAGATCTTCTTGTGAAGTAATCATGACATTGCATCTTAACATTCTTGAGTTAATTTCTCAAGGTCATATTCATACATATTGCATCGAACATATCCTTGGGATTCTTCAAGGATGTTACATGTGAGATCTAATGGAGACAGAAATACTTCTCTTTGTTTTGATTAGGTCCTTCTTTTGTTTTGCTTTGACTTCATCTCTGTCTTGGATCTATAGCTCTTTCTTTGGCATAGTTCTTCATGCTTCTTCAAGTATGGTAAGCACTCTATAACTCATGCTTAGAAGTTCTTGATTCTTTCAAGCTTGTCCTCAAGCTTGATATTGTTTTTCATTATGATAAAAAATGAGAACCTCAAATGGAAATAGAGAGGATGGAACTTACCAGTGAGAATGCTTCGACTTGATGCTTGCTTGAAGGATCTTTTGAAAAACTGATTCTGGTGGACCTAGGGTTTGATAGAGAAGCCCTAATTTTTTCAAATTAGGTATATTTCATATATAATTGGATAGAAAGATGTGCCTCCTCAAGGCAAGCTAAGTAGTATACTTATTTTCCCAAAACTGTGGACAGAACTGCAAAATATATGATACCCTAGTTTTCTCCGGCAGTAGTGTTAGATCAAAAATGAAAGTTCACAAAATGAGAAATTTCTTACATAGAGAGATGCACCTTCCTAGGGTTAATTTGATGGTCCTCCTTCTCCAACTGATTGGTGGATGAAAGTGCCCAGAACAGGAATCCCTTGTTCTTTTTCTGGTTTCTTCTGCAGAAATGACTGATCGTGTTTCTACGACATCTCTGAAATATCTACTCCTCTGAGTCTAAAACTTCGCACTACGGTAGCCTCACCTATCCTCTTTCCATCACTGTAGTTTTGAGTAGAATTGGTTTCACCAATTGGGACTTATGCTAATTTTCCCAAGGTGACTTATTTAAGGATTGTTCATCATAGCGAACTTGTACAGACTTCCATGTGTCACTCGTTCATATTAGGGGTCTGAAATGTTTACCACAGAAACTAAAGTCCGCACCCTTTTCAGAACATCTTATGAAATCTCATTTGGACCTTCCTAGCCCGATATATAGAGATTCTCCCTAGGTCACCTGTTTAAGGTTGAAATCTGGGAGAGGATGGAACCCTGAGTTGGAGAAATCATAGCTCCTAAATTACAGAGAATCTGAGGCTAAAATTTTTATAAAAGGTACATCAGGAATTTATATTTGGCCTGTAAAAGTTTTGGCTCCTGAGGATTCTCCAATATCGAGATATGGTGAAAGTCCCAAAATTACTAGTTTTGGTCTTTTAGGGTTTTCAAGCTTGAAACCCTAATCTTCAATAGTTGTAGCTGTAGCACTGTTTCGGCTGCATAAAGACTTCTTTTAGAGTAGCTCTGATACCATGCTAGATTTTAATGGTTATATAAGATCTAAAACATTCAGCATCATAGCATCATAACCATAAGCAAAGGATCACTGAAAGAAAGACAAATGCAACAACACAAGAGAACACAAAGATTTTCCTCTGGGAAACCACAAGGGAGAAAACCCCGCAAAAATTCCTTAGTATATAATTCAACCAAGATAGTGTAAAACCTAGACAAAACCAGCTTCCTCCTTTTTCGTGCGCTACTACTTCTCTCTCTTGCTAAAACGAGCTTTAGTGAGTGAGTACAAATGAACAAAAGTGCCCTCCTATTTATATTCTTTTGTTGACTTGACGTCTAACTTGGTGGGGCCAACTTCACTAGCTGTCTAGGCCTACATGTCCAACTAGACATTACAAATAGCATTTATTATATTGAAACTTGGGTACTAATGACCCGACTTACATTCAGAGGTTTACATTGCATCCTTCAATGACTCTAACAAGACCAAACTCATCTCCAATAGGAGGAATACAATACAACTGTAATATCTTTCGAAGTTACATTATTTTAACAAAAGCAAGTGACATAACGAATATTTTCATGAAGAAAATATTTAGATTATATGGATTTCCCAAGGCAATAGTTTGAGGTCAAGATGCAAAGTTCACATCCTAATTTTGGAAAGGGTTATTTCACGAGTTGGGAAGTCAGCTGAATTTTAGTATAGCGTATCATCCTCAAACAGATGATCAAATCGAGAGGGTGAACCAAGTCCTTGAAGACATGTTGAGAATGTATGTGATGGATAAACCATAAAAGTGGGGGGATTACCTGCACTTGTTAGAATTCACATACAAAAATGGGCATAAAAAATCATTAGGAATTAGTCCATTTGAATCATTGTATGGAAAAGGATGCATAACCCTAGTGAACTAGGATAGTCTGGTGAATAGGATCGTACTTGGGCCATAGGTGCTCATGGAAATGGAATAAGAAATTGATAAGAATAGGTATAATTTAAAGACATCCCAGGACATGCAGAAGAGTTATGCATATTTGAAAAGAGTGCACAAGGAATTTAAAATTGGGGATCATGTTTATTTCAGAGTAAATACAATGGAAAGTTCCCTAAAGTTGGGAAGTTGTGCCAAGTTGGCACCAAGATATTGTGGGCCATTCAAAGTCCTTAATAGGATAGGACCAACTGCATATAGGATTGCATTTCCTGCTAACATGAGATCTCATAATGTTTTCCATGTTTCTTTGCTCAAGAAATATGTACATGACCCTAATAACATAATTGATTGGAATGTGATATAGGTGGAACCTAATGGAGAATTCCAAGAAGAACCTATGCGCATCCTTAACAAGAAGGTAACATTACTTCAAAATCGAGCCATCAAACAAGTAAAGGTGGAATGGAAGCACCTTGGTCCCATTTAGGCTACATCATAGTTGGAGGATGCCATGAAAGAGGCATACCCATTTTAATTCAAGTTTTGAGAACACTGAGTACGGTGTTGTTCTAAGGGGGAGGGAATGTAATACCCCCATTTGTCCCTTAGAATGCATTGGCTTTATATGTGAATATTGTGTATATGAGATGTATGATTCCTAGAATGGAGGTTAAGGCCAAGGCCCCGTTAGTGAATGATCGGATTTTAAAAAGGAAAGCATTTTGTATTTTGTTAGCCATGTGCTAGGAAGCCATGGAGAATTGTAAAAGCATGTGGATATTTTTAATGCAAATAAAATACCAATAGTTGGTTATGGAAGCAACTAAAATGAGGGGGTTGTGTGTATCCACTAGGGAGACATGAGGGGTTGTGGGATTGAACACTATGTTTACAAATGTCATCTTGAGAACCCATATTGACTAGTCGCTGACATTTATTTATGTTGTAAGATGGTAGTTGAGAAATCAACTCATGAAATTAATGGAGCATGGAAAAAATTCAAAAATTTGTATGAATGAGTATGTGCATGGTTTAATTAACCCATAAATAATTTTTCCTCATGGGAATTTAGTTTCCATCATCCCCACTCCATTATTGAACAACCAAACATCAATTTTCAACTTGCTATGCATTCTTAGTTGTGGGAAAACCAGAAATTGCACCTTGGAAAGAATCCATGTTTTGGAGTGTCAAAAAAACCCATAAATTCACGTGAGGAGTGAAATATAGTGGGGAATCCACATACATAAGCCATGGGGTGAAATTGAGAGTGCTAAAAGCCCGAAAATCCATAGGAAGACCCAAATTTGGAAGCCCAAAAGTGGAATTTCGTGATTGATAGTCACGTGGCCAGAATTAGAAAATCCAAGGGTGGATTGAAGTGGGAGTGAAATTAGAGGTTGGAATTGCTTGATAAACTCAGTGAAGGAAAGATTCTCTAGAGGTTTAGCAGCTTGGACCTTTCTATGCCCACCCTGAATAACACTCTAGAGGGAAGGGGCTTCTGAGGGACTTTGTAACATAGAAGAGGACCTTCCTTGTGTTGGATGTGGTAGGTATTGTGGGCGTTAAGGTTGTTTGAAGCTAAATTGATATGCTTGAAGCTATGTGGTGGAGCTCAATGGCTTAGTTATCTCTGTCCTTGCCTCCCTACTTGCTTGAAAAACCCAGTTATGTGTTAGCTTAGCATGAGCAATTGTCCTTATCGCTGTGAGTGAGCCTGAGTAGTTCCTCCTTAGTGGATACATACCCTAGGTCGGGAGTGGCATCTAAGCTAAAAGAATATAGGATGGACAAAGACCTATGGTTGGGTGGAACGTTGCTATTCCATAGCTAGTTGCTCGGGCAATTTCAATTAAAAGATAAGTATTTATTGTTGTCTCTGATTATGCCACATGTACGTGTTATGAATGATTTTTCATTGTGTTAAATTGAATGAGCTGACCCAACATCAATTGTTCAATTAGGTTCCTATGAATAGCATGAACATAAATTTATTGTTGTGCATTGTTTTATTGTTTTTCCTGTAATGAGTAGGTTGGTATAAGCATGATATTTGTGTGCATTGATAGAGTTTAATTATGTTGTGTATGTTTAATATGAATTTTCATGTGCATTTAGATTTAATAAATTTGAAATATGACCATGGAGTGGAATATATCATCCTGCATATCGTTCATTCCCCACCTTCATGGGCCAGATTGATTGGTGGAGATCTGACACGTGATTGTTTGAGTTTTGTGACATACATATTTGTGAAGTTTTTAGTTTTGAATTTTCCATGTATATGCCTTAAACAAGATAGGAAATATTGAATTATGATTACCTATCATAAAGGTTTCAATGTTGTGAAACTCATATTTATTCGTGTACATGTCATGTAATATTCTGATTGGAAGTAACAATGTTATTCCTGCCTCAAAGAAGGTAGTTTATAATATGTAATTATTGACTCTATTATTGTAGTCTTATATTAGGCTTATTATAATTGCCATTAGGGAAGGTTTGGGCTAAAAAAGTTTGGATCTTCTTAACCTCATGCTAAAATGTGTGCATGGTTGTGAGGCCCGAGGATTTTTATGGATATCACTATGGGAAAAGGTACAAAAAATATTTGAAGCCTCTATTTGATTCTTTGGTAGATGTTCTCTCCTGCATGTTGAAGACTATTCCAAATATTAAACTTACTTTTTCTTCGGGAGGACTTCTTTATGTTAGCACTTATCCTTAAATGGAATATTGACTTAGGTGCTAAAATAAGCATGCTTTCCTTGATTGTGTTGGCAAGGAATGATATTTATATACCGTAGGTTAGTTTACAATGACCTAGTGAACTTATAAAGAAACCTTTCATTTTAATTTCAAGTACAGTTAAAAAAGCATCCATGTTTTAATATTTTTAAAAGTTTTATTTGTAGGAACTCATATTCAATATGTAGGTTATATTGTAAATATTATGCTTACTATAATATTTATGATTATGTAAAAGTGGTAGCCTACAAATGTGATAATCCATTCAATGTAACATTGATCCACCTAGCAGTTGGCATTGATTGTTGACTTCGAGGGGTTCAATGTCGACTTCAACAAGTTTGAACCTCGACAAAACCTCAACATATTTAGCACCTTGACATGCATCATCGACACCAGCATCTCAACACGACTACGATAGATTGTCCCTCTGTCTTCCAGTCATCTATAACGGTTGAACTTCTGAACCGTTCCAACTTATTTGTAACTGAACGTAACGGGTAGACACCCAAGCCTTCTCAACACTCTATATAAACATGTACACTATTGTTATATACAAGAGGAATTCGAACCAATCTCTATTACTTAATTACTTTTATATTATGCTTCATTATTGTTATATAACAACGATCCCCGTTATTATATTAAGAAACAATGGGGACCATTGTTTCTTAAGGAAGGAGGAATGATCCACCCAATAGTTGGCATTGATTGTTGACTTCGATAAGTTCAACATTGACTTTGACAAGTCCGAACCTCGACATTTTTAGCACCTCGACATGCATCGTCTACACCAACATCTCGATACGACTACAACAACTTGTCCTTTTGTTTTCTATTCGTCTATAATGATTGAACTTCTGAATCATTCCAACTTCTTTGTAACTAAACATAACGGGTAGACACCAAAGCGTTCCCAACACTCTATATAAATATGTACACTATTGTAATATACAAGCATAGTACAGAGCATAATATAATAGTAATGAAGTAATAGATATTGGTTTGAATTCTTGCATTTTGTTTATATGTATGTTTTTGGTGTGTAGTGTATTTCCTACATTGCTTATTCGACAATCTGTCGTAGTCATGTTAAGTTGTAGATGTCAATGATGCATGTCAAGGTGCTAAACCTGTCGAGAGTGTGTCAAGGTTTGGACCTGTCGAATTCGATGTTGAACCTGTCGAAGTCAACAATCAATGCCAACTTCTGGTTGGATCAAACATGGAGTGAAAGGGACTTATAGAGTTACTGTTAATATTCCTGCAAACAATTGAATGAATGCCATAAAACATTATGACGTATATATATTTTTCACTACCTCTAGCCCAGTATGGGGGAGAAGCTATCACATTTGTAATGTTATACATTAAAGAAATATTCAATGTAGAAATGAAAAAATATATTCTAATATAGGCATGTGAAATTTCAGTCCATATAATCTTCCTAGAAGTACACGCTGAGAGTGAACTTTGATTCTATTTAAGGATGCTAGCTCAATGGAAGAGTATTGGCCTTATAGGAAGGAGGTTGGTGGTTCATTTCCTCCATGCCTTATCTACAAAAATTAATGACTATTTAAATGACCAGTTAATAACAATCAATGACTAAATAATTGACCAGTTAACAACAATTAATGACTAAATAAATGACCAGTTAATTGCACTTAATGGCTAACTAAATGACCAGCTAATCATAATCAATGACTACATAAACGACGAGTTAACAACAATCATTGACTAAATAAATGACCAGTTAACGACAATCAATGACTAAATAAATGACCAGTTAATATCAATCAATGACTAAATAAATGACTAGTTAATAACAATTAATGACTAAAACAATGACTAAATATAGAACCAAAATGGTCAATCTAAACAACCAATAAATGACTAAATTTTTTTAGTCATGTATTTAGTCGCGTTATAAGTGTCTGGCAATAAATGAATATTAGCCATGTGACTAAATTTAGTCATTTATATGTAATTTTTAGTAGTTTTTTTGTCATTTATCTCACTTTTTCTACTAATGAGAGTAGCCTCTAGGTGTTAGACAACTATCCATGGCTAGGTTAGGTCCTTGAACTTCTAAAATCCACAAACTCCAAACACCACCAAAATGAAAACATCCACGACACGTGAAATTCTAAATATTATAGGATAAACAGAGCTAAGTCGATTCAAATTCTTAATAAGACTAAATACAATTTCCACCTTGTAAACCTGTATGATATTGAGAGCAAGATAACCAAACTCCTTTCCAATGTTGAATTTTGCACAATAACATTAACCTTGATTGAGTGACCCCTCAACTCCATTACCATTCCATTCAACATCCATGGTGTAATCCACTAATATGTAATCTCCACACAACCCTAGCATTAAAAGAACGAGCAGCACTAGGTCGAATTTTGTTCCAAATTCACCCGAATTTGCATGCCAAAACCATCATTCTTTCCAATAAAAATACCACCTGTGTTGTCCAATCATATTAACACTTACATAACTCTCTCCTCATGCATTGTGGAGTTTGAGTTTGTGATTATTGGAACATGGAGGGAGTTATAGCTCCAATCTCATGCCTCTTCCACGTGCACTTGTCATAATCTACTCTTCCAATACATGCATCATATGTGTTTCTTCTTGATTAATGTGTTTCAAGGGTGATCCCATTTTTTACCAAAATTCTTTAATTGCCTAAGCATGTTACTTGTTTAGCCATTTGGTTGACATGAATATTATTGGCCCTTCGTGTATGGAAGAAGTCTACTGTGTCAAAGGTGGAAATAAGAGCATGGATTCTTGGTGGCATTTTTGATAGTGTAGATCCACTAGTGGCTTTATCCTTTCTAGCTTGTCCAATGATCATGGATAATTCCCCAAAAAACATTACGCCTTTGACATTTTTAGCACAAAGAAGAGTTATCTCAAGGTATAAATAATATATTCCATTTGATTGTTTACCACCTATCCATATCCCCGGGACTATGTCATTTTTAGATTTCTCAAGGCCACAAAGCACTCTCCTACACCTGCCATCCTTGAACAACTTTTAATTTTAATATACATTAATATCTAAATTAAATTAAATTAAACCTTAAAGGGAATATTCCTTTAATTTTCCCTATTCAAGTAATTGCACTATTAGTATAATTCATTTTTGTTGGTTAAATTTGAGGGGCAATAGCTCAAAGGGGTAGAATTCACTAGTGAGAAATGAGGATTTTTTTCACTAGTGACCAAGGTTCAATTCCCATGAGGGTGTTTAGCCTCTGAGGTTGCCATGGGGGCACCCAAAGATAGTGGTCAAACATGTGAGGCTTTCATTACACTCCTCATTTACACATAAATGGATAGAATCCCACCTTCTTGTCATCCTTAAGATTAAACACTATCTATTATAGCTAAGACCAAAAAAATTAGCTCAAAGGGGTTGGATCCCTCAACGAAGAATGAGAAGTTTTCACCAGTGACCAAGGATCAATTCCCATTGGGGCATCCAACCCCTGAGGTTTCCATGAGGGCAGTCAAAGGTAGTGGTCATATGTGTGAGGCTTTCATTGCACTCCCAATGCTCACTTAAGTGGATCAAAGCTCACCCTCTTGTCATTCTTAAGATCATACCTAACCATTATGACTATGCCCACAATTTCAAGTTTTGCATCAATGATCAAAGGTTCAATTCCCATGAGGGCATCCAGTCCCTGAGGTTGTCATGAGGGCACTTGAGGTAGTGGTAAAACATATGAGCCTTGCATTACACTCCCTACACATACCACATAAGTGGATCAAAGTCAATCCCCATGCCATCCTTAAGACTATACACTAATTGTTACTAATACAAGAACAATATTAAGTCGAGGGGAAATAGCTCAAATGGTTGTGAGATGAATTTCACACTATTCCCACCTTGTTTCAAATCCCTAATAAGACATGTGGCATATTGTGTCTTGATTAGAAGGATAAGCACCCCCTACATGGATATCTCAACACTATATTAAAACCCAAGTTACTACTAGGTATGACTTATAAACTATTACATCTAACTCAAAATTTATAATGCCAACCAATCATATTTGAATCTCAATCTTGCCCAAAAAAATCCTAACAAATTCTCAAATTACCTTAGAACTAAAAATAAAAATAAGATCAGACTTTTATATTAAATGGAACTAATAAACTGTTACACTTATGTAAATTATAATAATAACCACCAAATTTAATTTAAAAAATACTAATTACCAATTTTGAATAATTCTCAAACTTTATTTTACTTTATTGGGCCAACATAAAATCTTTCAAATCATAAAACGCCCTATTCATTTGGGGAGCACACCATGATTTAATTATTCTCTCAAATCCTATTTTTAATTGGGGAGCACACCATGATTTAATTATTCTCTCAAATCCTATTTTTAATTGGGGAGCACAACGTGATGTCATCATTTGGCGTGCATTGTAATTTTGATATTACAACTCCACCAACAATCCATTTGATTTATGAAATAATAATAATAAAAACCTTAAATTTGGATGCGATGCCTTAGGAGGTGCCTTGAAGAATGTTTGGTAACTTTTTTTAAATTTTTATTATGCATGGAGTAGTTGTGATGTAATTATTATAAATGTTGGATTTCAATATTTTTTGTTAAAATAAATTTGCAATCAAAATACTTAACAAAAGTGTTTCACAAGGTATTCAAAATATTAATATAAATTTTGTTGGTGATGCATCATTATTTGAGATTGAAACTCCATATTTTTATTTATATATATAAATTTTATATTAATTGTTTTTTTTAAATAATTTGTAGTTATATGTTTAAATAATAACTAAATAAATTTTGGTAATATACTTTTATATTTATTAATAAAATTGTTAAATAAAAATATAATAATATTAATAAAAATTTATAATAAAAATCTTTCACCAAAACATGCCAATAACTTTTAACTTTTTATTATGTTATTTACTCATTAAAAAAACTTAACTTTATTTTTAATTAATCATTTAAAGTTTGAGTTTCCACCTTTCATTGTCACATGCTTAAAATTTATGTTGGTTGTCTTTCTTCTATTGAATATTCAACTTTCAATTTTGGTACGATGGTTTAGGTGACTTTGGTGTACAAAGGTTAATATTTAATGTTGGGTGGGATGGTTAGTTTACCATTTTTTTTCACGAACATATAGTTGAAAGCGACGAGAAGCCCCATTTTGTCTTATGTTATCAATAGTCGACAAGTAATTAAATAATTTCTTTGTTCTTTCTGAATTTGAGGAATCTGTGGTATTGGTTTTTTTTTCTTCTCGATAGTTTCAGACTTTTAAGCCAGTTTATCATCAGGAGTTTTCAAGAAAGGTTTTTTGAGAAGTCTTCACAGAGGTAAGCTCTATTTCATTCCATGATTTCTCAAAGAGGCGGGTCATCTGAAGAGTGGAATTTTATTTAATATTAAAATTTTAGCATAATTATTTACTAATTGGTTATTATTATTATTTTTTGTATGAAGGAAATTGGTACTTGTGTGACATAAGGTCTAAGGGTTCAATCTCGTCCGCTACCATTATATCCCTAGGTGCACCTAGAGAACCCGCAAACATGACGCATTAATAAGTCGAGGTTTGAACATGTGACGTCACAAGGAATGCCTTAAGAATACACTTTATCATTAGTCAATCAATATCCATGTGAGCGTATTTTTAACTCTAAATAAAGTTTCACTTTATTTTTATTTAATAATAAAATTTTAGTGAGTTAAAAAATGGATAAATTTAATTTTTATTCAATTTATTAAACTTTATTTTTATTTAATAATAAAAAGTTCAAGTAAAAAAAATGATAAATTTAATTTTTATTAAGTCTTGTTTTTAAATGTTCGATAATGTTTCACTTTATTTTTTAAAATTAAATTTACAATCTTTACACTAATTGATTAGTTAATTTTTAATTTGGTTATATATATATATATATATATATATATATATATATATATATATGACGAAAATTCATCACGTGAAACCCTCAAGCACTTCTCCTTCTTTTGAGGACGGTATTCAAGGTAAACTGTTCGGTTGCAATAAGTAGACAACTCAACCCGATGGGAGATATCAAGTGAGGACCTAGCATAGCCACTCGAGGATTTGAACCCGAGACCTTTTGCTCATTGTTTACAACACTCATTCACTTGAGCTAACCTACATAGCTTATTTATAATATATTTTATTTTAGAGATAATTTTTTGTTTTTGTTTGTTAGTTTGTTTTTTATTTGCGAGACTGATCTATAGTCTTAAAAACCATGACCGAGGGGTATATAAGCTATCAAAATCACCTGCAGATCACATCCAACTTGGGCTACCCAACCAATCATTAACATTGATGGATTTTAAGTGTCTCCTCTATGCCACTTGGAATAGTTCAAACTTGGGTTGCCATGCATAATAAGGTCCATCAAAACCAACCATGTAAGTGGGATTTCACGAGATAAAAATTTCAATTTAAAATATAAAGTACTCATTTTTTTTTATGAATATAGCTATTCTAAGTTAGTAATATATTTTAAAAATGAGATTATAATTTCGTTTAATATAAATTTTTAATATAGGAAATACAGAGACACATACAGAGCTTATCAAGCTAACGCTGCGACCAAGCCTGAACAATTAGTTAGCAACGATCTTCCTCTGCGATTAACGATATGCTTGGAGATTAGCCTCTAGCAATCACCGATCTGTGAGGAGATCCGCCATTGCTGCTACCAGGTTGAGGATTGGGAAGCTTCACACAGTTGGAATTTTTTAATAGATCTGCATCATGATCGAACTAGGGATCAACTGAGCCGGTTTTGGAAGATATGCCCTCTTCTAGGGAAGCTTTTGGAATGGATCTACCCCCGTATATGAGTCTGGATGAGTGTCGAAGAATTTTAGATGAAACCTTCAAGGCATTGGTGGTTACCACATCTCCCCCACCTTTTTCCACTCTGGAATCCCCCCACGTCAGCAGCTTCAAGATTGAAATCCCTAGCTTTGAGTGAGAAAGGTCTGATAGGTCAATTTACAGGAATTTGGCCTTCGCCAAAAACTATGGACGTTTGGATAAACAAAAACTGGATGCCCTTGATATCTAGGGGCCTGCAACATTGTTTCTGCGGAAAAAGGTTTTTTTACCTTCTTATTCGAAAACAAAGATGATAGAGATCTCATATTTGGGAGTGGACCCTACTTCATGGGCCCTCGTGGCTTATATCTAGACTGTTGGAGCCTTTCATTTGACCCATAAAAGGACGTGCCATCGGCGGTCTCGGTTTGGGTTCGCCTCCCACATCTTCCCTTGCACTGTTGAAATGATGAAACTATACAATAAATAGGGAATTCTCTTGGCAATTACATTGACAAAGCAGAGCCAAAGGGCCCCTTGTTTTCCTGTGCAAGGATCTATGTAGAAGTAGATCTGGAGAAAGGCCTGCCATAAGTCGTAAACCTATACATGGACAGATGGGAACTCATGCAAAAGGTAGACTATGAACATCTACCTTTCAAATTAAAGAAGTGCCACGAGTACGGTCACTTTGTTAAAAACTGCCCAAAGGTAGTGCAAGAAAAATCATAAAATAAATCAAGAGGAAGGATGGCAGCAAACAAAAAGGGGAAGAGAAATGCCTCTAATATCAAGTGAGGTGCAACCAAATATAAGCAAAGAACAATCTAAAGAAGGAAAAGAAACCTCGACCAGTAAACAATTCCAGGCACTGCTCATGGAAGAGGGAGAAATCCCACCCTTGGAAATAATATCAACTGAAACAGAAGAAGAAGTGATCCATGCAGCCACAAGTGTCCCTCCTCTATCTCCTAGAAATGAAAGGAGCGAAAAATCTCTTGAAGGGTCTACAACACCAGGGATACTTGGGCAAAGATGGTAAAACATAGCAAAGTCACACCACAGGGTTTCTCCCCAGAAAGATCGCCTTCACAAGGATCTCAGGAATTGCATGAAGTAGCCTTGCAACCAAACACCAGAGGAAGAAAGTCACAAACATACCTCAGAGAACAAGAAGCAGAAAGAGAGTTAGAACTAGGGAGACAGAGAAGTCTCGAGGAAACGAATCTTCTCCAGTATCCTAAAAATATAGGATGGGAAAAAATAGATGGCAGATCCCGAGTAGGATCTCAATCAATAAGAAAATGATGAAAACCGTCTCTTGGAACTGCAGGGGTCTAGGAGGCTTAAGTAAAGTAAAAGCAATAAAAGAGATAATCAAGTCAGAGAGGCCAGACATAATGCAACTCCAAGAGACAAAAGTGCCAGATGTGGAAGCTATGGCGCTTTCATGTCTTTTTTGGAAAAATAACAAAGGTAAAGCCATAATATCTAGAGGAGCATATGGGGGAATAACCACCATAATCTCAGGTAAATTTTTGGTCGAATCAATTAGGGAAAGCCATCACTGGCTATTGACATAAATTTAGGAAAATGAGGACTTAACTTATTTATTCATCTGTAATGTATATGGGCCAACGCACTACAGGGACAAGAAATAAGTTAAGTCCTCGTTTTCCTAAATTTATGTCAATAACCAGTGATGGATTTCCCTAATTGATTCGACCAAAAATTTACCTGTAATGTATATGGGCCAACGCACTACAGGGACAAGGCAACTTTCTGGGACGATCTCAACAAACTAAAAGAGGATCTTCGAGGAAAAGACCTCGTCATTGTTGGGGACTTCAATACCACTAAGGCACAATCTGAGAAACATGGAGGAACAAAACTTATGGACCCTTTTGGTCAGAAGATGGAGGACTTGATGGACGATCTGCTAGACATTCCATTTAAGAATGGAAAGTACACTTGGAGCAATATAAGAACAGGAATTGGACATGTAGTGGTAAGGCTAGACATATATCTGGTAAGTTCCACCTTTCTGCAAGAATACCTCATTCCAACTTCTCTCTCTCTCCCTTCAGCAGTCTCAGACCACAAGCCAACTTCTCTGATTTTATCCCCTCCAATCAATCTTGGGGCCATTCCTTTCAGATTCAACTCGATTTAGTTGCATGATGAAAAAATCATGGGTTTAATTCAAAAGGAATGGAGCCTCCAACACAACGGATCACCCAACTACATTTGGGAATCAAAACTAAGATCAATGCGATCTGCCTTAAAAAGATGGGTGAAAGTAGGTTTTAAGAATCCAAATATACACAAAATACAACTACAAAGTGATTTAGCCACTTTACAATCCCATATGGAAGTGGACGAGGTGACCCCAATGTATCTGAAGCAGGAAAAAGAGTTGAACATAAAAATTCTAAACGTTGCAAGGCAAATAGAAGAGGTATGGAGAATAAAATATAGATAGATGTGGTTGAAAGGAGGAGATAACAATACTGGATACTTTCATAAGAAAACCAAGGTTCAACAAAGTTACAATGCCATCAAGGATTTGAAAGATAATTATGGAAGCAATATAACAGGGCAGGAAGAATTAAAGGAACCTGCTCTCACTCATTTTCAAGAGCTCTACGCGAATATTGGAGAGACATATTCGGAAGCACAAGCGGACCTCCTCCTTGGTATACCCTCGCTTATCAAAGAAGCATAGAATAGAGAGCTTGCAAAGCCCATTGTGGAGTACGAGATAAATAATGTAATATGGTCACTCCATGTTGATAAAGCACCTAGACCTGACGGATTTACTATAAATTTTTACAGAGTAGCGTGGGATATAATAAAAGAAGATTTGAAAAAAATGCTAAACTGGACAAGGACAAAAGACAAGATCAGAGGGGCCACTAACTCATCCTTCCCGACCTTAATTCCAAAAGAAAAGAATCCTCTTTCGCTTGATAGATTCAGGCCAATTTCATTATGCATCACTTCATATAAAATCATGTCGAAAACCTTGGTCATTATAATGAAAAGCATCATGGGCCGCCTCATCTCATATTCACAAGGAGGTTTTGTAGTGGGGTGTCAGATTCTTGATAATATTATTATCCTTCAAGAATCTATACACTCTAGCATGGAAAAAAAGCAACAAGGTATGGCTATTAAACTGGATATGGATAATGCATTCGACGGAGTAAATCATTTTTTTTTCTCTTTGAAATCATGTCCATGTTTGGATTTTCTAGAAGATTTGTAAGATGGGTAAAAGCTTGTATCAACAGGATGTGGATCTAACCATTAGTAAATGGTAGACCTACCAAATTATTCTAGGAAACCAGGGGACTCCGACAAGGCTACCCCATGCCCCCATTCCTTTACCTTCCGGTGGATGAATCTATGAGTAGAAAGCTACAACATTTGCAGGAGTCTAGTGTTCTAAAAGGTTTGAAGATAGCTAGAGGAGTGAAAGTTGCCAACCATGCACAATTTGTAGATGATACCATTCTGTTAGGAGGAGCATCTACTATAATTGCAAAGAGATTCAAAGGTGCTCTATCTACTTTCCTCAAAGCAGCTGATGGCAAATTGAGCTCAACTAAGTCAAAAGTATACGGTTGGAATCGCCCCTCAGGAACTCTGGCGAAGATAGAAAGGACCCTTGGATTCAAAGGAAATGTAACATGGAATTCCTTCAATTACTTGGGGATCCCAATCTTCAAAGGGAAAAAAAGGGCTGACGACTGGCAAGGGATGATTGACAAGATCAAGAACAAAATTAACTCATGGGGGACAAGGTGGCTAAATACAGCTGGAAAGCTCATCCTCATCAACTCTATTCTTTCTACCTACCCTATTTACACCTGCTCGATCTCACTAGCCCCAAACAAAATTATGAAAGAATGTTCAAAATAAATCATAAGATTTCTTTGGCAAGGAGGAAAATCAGACAACTCAAAAAAAATTCACTTGGTGAATTGGGAAACTGTTTGTAGGCCAAAAAACTACGGAGGAGCTGGAATAAGAGATTGAAGCAAAATTAATTTAGCTCTTGGAGCCAAAATCTTGTGGAGAACCGTAACAAGTGAAAGAGCATGGTGGAAGGAAATTATGAAAAAAAAATATGAATGGAACAAAAAAGAGATGCGTGGACAAGATCAACCTTGACAGAAAAGGTTCGCTGATTTGGGAGTTGTGTAAGAAGGATGCGTATATTTTAAATGAGCATTTGTATTGGACACTAGGCAATGGGAAGGAAATCAAAATATGGAAAGACAAGTGTGGAAACACATCCCTTGCCAATTTCTTGCAAGCGTTTTTAGAGCTAAAGCAACGATTGGACACTATGAACATATCCACCCTTCATGACCTCTCAATGTGGATGGACAATGGAAGATGGGTCAGTTGGCTCGATCTGGAAATCGACCAACTCATAACAGAGTACCAAGCACTCACGTCGTTGCTGTCATCTCCGATCCACTGCGACTTGAAAGACGAAATAGGATGGGGAAAATCAAGATGCTACATGGTGAAGGATGGCTATAGCGTAGTAGATGGTCTTAACAACAACTGCAACATCGACAGGAAGTGGAAAAAGATATGGTATAAAGATGACCTGCCAAAAATTAATTTGTTCTTGTGGATGCTAGCTCACCGCAAAACACTAACAACAAAGAACATAAGAAAGAGAGGTATGGAAGGTCATTTGAGATGTATTCTCTGCAAAGAATCAAAGGAATCTCTCAATCATCTTTTTTTAGAATGTAAATTCTCTAGAGAGGTATGGCACCAAGCATACAAAGATCTGCACTTTGACTTGAATCGGCCAACAAATTGGAATGATTTATTTGCTTGCTAGAAGGATTACTATCACGGATCACTTTATAACAAACCAGATTTTGTGAGGGCTTGGGAAGCTCTTCCAAGATATATCTGTTGGAAGATTTGGACATCAAGAAATAAAGAGATCTTTGAGGAAAAAAAATAGTCCAGGCAAAGTTGTAGCAGTTGTAAAGACACTTTGGGTTGAATTTTTATCCATGAGGGGAATGCATAGCATTAACAAGGAATCATTGACAACAGAAGAAAGAGTTTGGACCTTAGATTTTCTAGTCCTCTCACCCCATATACCATGGATTCAATAAAAAAAAAGCAATATTGCAAGATTGGAAAATAAGAATGAGCTCTGAAGAATTCAAAAGCTGGTGGAAGAAACTTGTTTGTAGTTCTTTGTTATTTGATGGAGCCTAGAAAGGCAACCCTGGGATGGCAGGCATGGGGGGAGTCTACTTCAGTTCTGAAGGAATCAAGCTGAAAGATTACGCTTGGGGAATCAATAGGAAGACTAACAATGGGGCAGAATGGTTAGCTTTAATTAAAGGCCCGGAGCTGGTAAGGAAAGATGGCATTGAGGAATTGGTGGTCTTTGGTGACTCAAGTATGGTCATTAGGGAAGCGCGGAAGCTGACGAGGAATCAAAATAATCCAGTTACCAAGACTCACCATCTCCTAAAAAGTATTGTAAATGATTACAAATCTACCAGTTTCCTTCACGTTTTGAGAGAAAATAATAAACAAGTGGACATTATGGCTAATAAGGGAGTGGGTATAGATTGCGGCAACTTAGTCTGCGATCAACAAAAGAACGAGAGAAACTGGATCCCTTTATAGTGAACCTTTCCACCACATTTCTAGAATGTTCTGCTTTTGTATTTTCCTGCTTGGGCAGTTTGTAAGAAGTTATAGTACTCATAGAATAGGAAATTATTATGAAAAAAATAGACTAGAAAAAGACGCACAAGGAAGCATGGAAGTGGTCTTCCTTTGGGAGCATCCTCAGTCCAGATCAATGTGACAACTGCTTTCTCATTTTATAAAAAAGCTCTTTAACCATTTTTGTTAAAAAATATATATGATTTTTATATATATATATATATATATATATATAGGCAAGCTAGCTAGATTCATATTAAAAACAATTGGTTTTCTTGATTGGAAAATAGGGTGACAATAAAACATGAGCTTATCATATTGGTTATGCTTGTAACTACTGCAAGAGTTTACATTGTCTCTCTTTCTATCAACATCACTAAATCAACTAAAGGACTTTCGATAACTATAAATGTAGCTAGCTATGAAAACTAAGAAAGCCATGTATTGACTATTTATCATCTAAGAGAAGACTTGGAGAAACCTTGGGATAAGAGGACTCAACCAAGATCTCTATTTCAAACCAAACTCCACAAGCAAGCTTGACAATGATGTCAAATTTAACATCCTAGGTTTTAAGTTGGGTTTGAATTTCATCTAATTGCATTGGGATTTCACTCTCCTCGTGTTTTTCTAACAGAGCTCTACCCATTAATGATTTCATGTGCTAGTATAGCGTGACCATCTTGAAATATTTGGTATCCCTTGAGATAGAGGTTCCTGTGTCTAGAACACAATTCCCCATAGTAAGTTCAACCTCCTCTGTTTTTTTGTTAGTAAGTACCCATGAGGGATTTGGACTCATGACCTTCCATTTACAATTTATCATCTCAATTACACATTACCAATTGCTCTAACCTTGTGGGCTATGCTCAATCTCCTCTTTATTGAGGAATTCCTTCTCCATTTTCACCTTTGTTTCTTCCTTGGATATTCCCCCCTTGAATATAGATGGGATTTCTTTTTTGTAAGCCATCATAGCTTCCTGTGCCTCCTTCCTCACCGGAGCACGCAAAGTGGGCGCCTTGTTCCCTCGCTAACCATATTGAGCTAGGAGAAGGGGAGAAGAATGAGTGAGAGGTCTCAATAAATGGAGAGCTAGAGAGAAGTCTAGAGAGAAACCACAAGAAGCTTAAGGGGAAAAAGAGCTAGCTAGAGGATAGAAAGAAGATAGACTAGCACAATAAAACTTATCAGGAAAAAGGGGCTAAAATAAATAAAATAGGAGAGATGTCTACACGAGAAGTGGGAGCCAAATAACTAGACATCAACTCATAGTGGTATAGAGGTAGGAGAACCTTGTAATTCTGATTGGGAATGAGAGAGGTTGATGTATTGTTAACCTTTGCCTCATTAAATTTGAGCATGATTTTCATATCTACCAAGCCTGTCGTTCCACTGCAACCATAATAACTATGGGAAGAGGCATACCTGGCAAAGAACTAATACCATTAAACTTGAACAAGTTCATGGGCCATGGAGTTAATGGGTGTATGCTTGTGTCAACCACCATCGTTTCCATTCATAGGGTTGCATCCTTAGGAAGAGTGGCATCAAAGGGCTTAGGCCATGTTATGTCTCTCTAACCGCATCCAATCCAGTGAAAACATATTAATATTATTATAGTTATTTTACTACTATATTTAAATATCTTTTCACTAAAACTAAACATGTTATAGAGTGAAATTGCTTCCTTTTATTAAACATTAAATCATAAATTCAATCCCTTCCCACCAACACAAGGGCTATGTCATTGTGTTAAACATAGTTTGACCCCCTCATGCTAACCCAAGGGTTAAGTCATTATGTTAAACATCGAGTGAAAATGGAGAGGTGTTCCAACCAACCCAAGGGCTATGTCAATGTGTTAAACATAGTTCGACCCCCTCATGCTAACCCAAGGGTTATGTCATTATGTTAAACATCGAGTGAAAATGGAGAGGGCGTTTTTGGAGGGAGGCACATTAGTAATATAGGGGCCAGGTCATAATTAATGATGCTAGGTTAGACCCTTGGCGTGGAGATTGTCACTCGATTAATGAAAAACAACACATGAGCAACAACTATAATGTGTCAATTGCAAGGTGGGCGCAACTTCCACTACGATGGACTTGGTCAATGCGTAAGCATGGTGAATTTCAATCAACTTTCCATGTCGGGCGCTGAACCTTATCATGAATCTTTCTTTTGGGGAATCTTTGTTCAATGGAAAGGGAAGGGTGGGAATATTTCATTTTGAAATTGAGTTTGCCAATCCAATATTACATTTCTTTATTAAATGTTAGATTTTTTAATTTAAAACATAATATAAGTATAATATTATATTGTTTCCAATTTATTTATAATTATTTTGATGATTCGATATATTTTACATAGTACACTTTTGAAAAAGTGAATGATAAAAAGTTTATTAATTTGTTTTGTGTGCTTTAGGGATAAGGCAAGCCCCCACTCATACAGGTGTTAACTCATCTCGATTTGAAATGAAAATTTGGGATTATCTTAATTGATTATGGAGCTTCACAAAGTGAAGCTGTAAAAGTTTAAAAATAACCTATGGAAAATAACTTGTGTTTATTAAATAGTTAGGTTTATATTGTAATTTGCTGATTGTTTACTATTTATTATAAATATTTTTGGTCATTTGTTGGTTTTGATTGTTTAGTATTTATTATAAATATTTTTTTTTTTGTTCATTTTAATGTATGAACTGGTTTTGTTAATCTTAATGTATTTGTATATAAACTTTTTATATAAATATTTATTTAATGATTTTTAATAGATTTTGAAGTAAATAAATTTATATTTACTTATTTTAAGGAATTTTGATTGATTTTGAAGCAAACAAATGTTTGAGTTCATTTTAATGTGAAAATAAATTTTAATATAAAAAATTGTTATTATAAAAAATTATTTTTTAACTTTAAAAAAAAAAAGATAATTCAATTCATAATGCGAGAAAATGATATATATATATATATATATGACATTTTTTAATATTGTTTATAAAGGTTATATCAATATAGCAAACTTATCATTTTACTTATACTAGCTTTATTTATCCAAAGCATTTGTGTATGATAAGTTGATTCATTTTTGACTAAATCATAAATTAATAAGTTGATTTGTAGTATAAATAAAGAGGGGCTTGCTTGCTTGTTTACTGGTTAAGATTTTATTGTCTCATTCAAATTTAAAAGAAAAAAATATCTTTAATGTGGAAATAAATCCCACCAAGCAAACTTAAATCCATTGTAAATTGATACTTTAATTAGTTATAAAGTTATTAAATGAATAGTTGTTTTCTTATTCGTTGAGTTTAAATTTCTCATTTAAACATAAACTAAGGAAAGTAAGAGTATATTAATGTGTCACATAATTCCAATGTTAAGAAATATCATTATAGCAAGATAAAATACATAATACTTAAATATTACAAGTAAATGAGAACTCAAAGAACAAACCACATACCAAAGAATGTTACAATTGACATTAATGTTGTTTGACATTTGTTTGGTTACATTCCAATAAATGTTTGATTTGGATTTCAAAATTAAGTACACTGATCTATATTGACAAGTTTATAAGGGATATTACCTATGAATGCGGGAAAACATTCCTTTAGTTTACCTACATAATTTTCCTTAAAAAAAACCAAAGAATATTACAAAACATTTGTGTATAACTTTTTTATATGAACATTCCCTAATCATAATTTGATAAGTTGATTGATTTTAGAGTGATAAATAGATAGGTGCTTGCTTACTTACTAAGGGTGTGCTTTCTCATTTAAACTTGGAAGAATAAAAGAAGAAATATATTTCATGTTGAACCAAATCTCACCAAGTGAACCTAGACTCATCATTAATTGATTAGACATTAATTATGAAGGCATTAAATGAATAATTACTTGCTTATTGAGAGCCAACTTTCTCATTCAAGAAGAAAATAAATAATATATTAATATGGTATAAAACTCCAAAATAAGAAAACTATTACAGTAAGATATTATACAAAACAACGAGTATAAGTGAAAGACACCTCAACATAACATAACATATATGAAACAACATTACAATTAGCACCAATTTTATTTGACATTTGATTAATAAGTTAAAGACAACTCAACATAACATAACATATATAAAAAAAACATTAAAATTAGCACCAATTTTATTTGACATTTGATTAATTATAAATTTAGTTTAGCGTCAATAGGTGTCAATTCAAATCCCTAAATTAAGTACATTAATCTATACCAACAAATTGTATTTAGTTCAATATCAACATGTGTTAGTTCAAATCCCTAAATTAAACACACTCATCTATATTGACAAATTGTATTTAATTCAATACCAACATGTGTTGATATTCAAATCCATAATTTAAGTATACTAATCTATCTATACAAATGAACTTAGAATATATGAAAAATTAATATTTTTTTAAAATTTACCTACAAATTTTTCTTAAAAAAACAAAAAACATTAAGTATCGGTTCAAATCCCTAAATTAAATGCAATTTATATTGACAAATTGTATTTAGTTTAGTGCCAACATGTTTTGATATTCAAATCCCTAATTTAAATATACTAATCTAACTATACAAATAAACTTAAAATATATGAAAAATCATTTTTTTTTACACAAAACTTTCTTTTAAAGAAAACTAAAAAACACTACCAACCATAAAGAAGAGCACATGTAATATGCATAGTTTGGAAAAAAATATGATACAATAATCTACATTGACAAATTTAAACCAATAAAATATGATACAATTGTTTTAAACCAATATAATTTTTTTAAACCAAATTTTTTTTTTTCTTTAAAATCAAAAACCAAGAAAACACTTAAACTTTAAGAAGAGCACCTCATACCCCATAATATTGGAAAAAAAGCCATAATGTAAAGCTCTTTGAGGTCCGGCATAAACCGGATGTGAAAAATTCCATACACCACAAAGATAAAGCAATTTCATGTCCGTGTATGAGGGGCAAATCACACAGCATGGGAACGCGTGCGAATGTACAATGTGGGGAGAGGAGGGAGCAAGCAACGCTCAGAAATTAAATAATATGTCACCCAAAGAGCTGGAAAGGCAGTTTTTATGGGACCCCAGATCTTTATATCCGCGCATAGTTCTGTCGGTATTACCCCAAGAAATTTTGCAGCCTCTTAGGGCAGTTTTTGCCCCGTTTTAGTATTTCTTTTGTACATTTTTCTTTTGGTCTGCATATCCTGTGATCCAGAAGGTAGTTGGGCGGTTGGGGCGTATTGTTTTTCTTGAGGTGCCAATGAAAGAAACGTAGGGTAAGACAGAAAGAGAAGCAATCAATCAAATCTAGAATTGGATAGAAGTGGTAAGGGGATTAAGCAGACGATGGTCACAGTGGAGAACAAGGGGAATCAGGATTTGAACGCCCCAGTTTCTGGGAGGAGCTGGAGCCTTTGCAGGATGCCCTTTTGGCAGCAAGGGGCCTCTTCCCATAGGCAAACCCAGAGCCATAACCAGTCCCAGTCTCAACAGGAGGGGACCAGTGGGAGTGATAATTCATCTGCTATACCCACAGTTTCTGCTGTTGCAAGAGCATTGTTACCCAGCAAACGCAGGCTCAGGCTTGATCCGGATAGCAAGCTTTATTTCCCATGTAAGTATTTTAGCCCTTTTTCTTTCCAATTCTATGCAATTTCTTTGTGATGCTTTGATCAAGGTTATCCTTTGAGGCAACTTTTGACAAAGTTTGTTGTGATTATAACTATCTCAACACCTGCTACACCATTTTTTATGTTTTTTAAATCACGAATTTAACTTTGTCTGAAATTCATTTGCATCTGGTGTATTAGACATTCTCTGAGGAAGATCCATGATCTCTAATTTTATAAGACTGAAATAAATGCATTATTGGTTACATTTCCAACGCCTGTTCCGGCAGGGTTTAACCCTGCCCTCTCTCGAGAACACACAGAGGTGGACCAATCGACTTTTACTGCTTCCCTCTTCTTCCCCCACTGTTTAGAGTGTTTTTGTTGGATCCTTTCGTAGAGGGCGATATGGAATCTGCCAAGAGTCATTTGAACACTTGGACTGCGATGAACAATACTTTTTAGATCTTTTAGGAGAGGGTGATCTGGAATGTACAGGTCATTGGAACTGCTATGAACAGAATTGCAAGCAGACAGACTGCGATGATCATTAATGCTGCCTATGGACATTACCTGAGCCACAATAAGAATGTAGGTGCCTTATAAACATAGAGTTATGTGTGAGCGTTGAGTGTTGCAGCTAAACATAACTATAGCAAAAACCTGGTTTGACATCCTTACATATTTATCTATTATAAAACATTCTTTTTCTATTAAAATCTCATCAACTTTTGTCTTATCTCATCATCCATAGTATACCCAATAAAAAAATTTGCAATTGCATTTAAATCTGGGAGATCATGTCCTAGTATGTCTATAGACATATATATGGGAAATACATAAATAATCAATTACTATGCATTTTCCCCATGGCACTTATATGTACTAATAAAGTCTACCTAGTATTATTAGATAGTAGCAGCACTAGGACTGTATGGCTTGAATCGGATGCATTCCCCAAAACCTGAACACGAGCATGCTCATGGCCTGTGTAAAAGATTCTGATATTAATACTCAACCCCGTGGATAGGTAGGCTCATGTTCCCTGTTCAAATGATTGTTTTATAATATCATGCATGGTGTTTCCTATTGTTTCTATTCATATCAAATCAGCAGATGCTTGACCACAAAGAGGGTATTCTGGATACCAAAGTTTATCGTTAAGGATTCAGTATGATTCTTATTTAGCAAGCATATTACCTGCAGTGGTTTATACTTCCCTGTTAATCACTTAGATAGATGGGGTAGGCAGGAAGATGGACACAGACACTTCAAAAGATTGATATAGAGTAGTCAGCAAAGGCAAGGTACTCCATGTCATCGTGGGGTACTAGGGCAAAGGTGCAGGCAAGTCATAATACCTTGAAGGATGCATTTCTGTTTCACTTCTTTTTTGTTAAATTTTGATGTTATACTGAAATGATCATATACTTGTATGTATAGGTCAAGATTAAAGTTTGACACTTTCACCACATGATGGAAAAGAATGGTGGTGATTAGGCACACCATCTAGTGCGTTTTGAGTCTAGTGACACAAAGCTAATGTTGCAGGTATGTAGCCATATGAGAAATCAGAGGTCTTAGATCAGGTGAAGCTGAAACATAGGACATGCAAAACTCCCTACCTAAAGAATCATAGGGGCTAAAGTAGGCTTCTTAGATTGGATAGATTTTTACCACCACTTACAGGTGAATCTTGGGACTGACTTGGGTTTCTGGGGTCTGAAATTTCAAACCCACTAACAAGAACACTACTGATGAGTTAGTCTGCTTGATTTCATCTGCAAACAGAACATGCTGCCACACATATCAATCATCATATTTTTACAATGTGTGAGAGCTGAGACATAGGACCTGTTCTGGGAATGTTTTTATTTTTATTTTTTATGGGAAAATGTTACATTAAGCATCATGATACTTGTACATCAATATCGTTACATCTAGGATCCAAAAAGCCTTTACAAGAGACCCCTATTGACATATGAAAAAGGGAGTAGACACATCTTCTTTATCCCTGACTTGAAGACTATCTACATCCCTTCTAGGAAAATGGCATTCCTGGTAGAAAACAGAATAGCCAAATCTGATTCAAATACAGAAATTTCTTCCAGATTGAACTAAGTGTGCAGCTCATGAAAAATCGCTCGACAGCACCATTTCCATAAGAAAGAAATGCTTCTCTGACAAATGAGATTCCATATAGCTCTACCTATGTCTTGAATAATGAATTATTCATTTATTTCAAACAAACCTTTCAAATGCAAAGGTGAGATGAAAAAAACTTTATACTCAACAGCAACCCAAACCCAAAACATCATCTAGGAATGCTTGTTATTAATGAAGCTAGTTCCTACCAGCATAACCCTTACATGCCAGAAACACATCAGATCTAATTGCCAGACACCATGAAATCCCTTGCTGAAGCAGCATATATTTTTAAGCTCTTCACTGAATAGGGCTTGGGTTGACAAACCTTGCTGCCATACAAACCTGCGAAAATTTCAATACTTATTGATGCATATTGACCACCCCAAGCAAGAAAACTATAGAATAACAAACCCTATTTCCATCAATGGACTTGACTGAGAGAATAGCTTGAACTCTGGCCAAGCTTTGAGAAATTACCATATTATCTAAGAGCTATCAGCCCCCCTTACAGAAGCAAGGCTCTATGTGGCAAGAGAAATATGAAATATTACTGCTAGCAAAAATGACAACACTACCTTTTTGACCATGGACTAGAGTTGGCACCAACACAGAGAAAATGACTCAAAACTTCCACTATCGACATCCAGAAAGTCCAGTCAATTATTCCAAGCTATACACATATTTATTTCCTATTCTGACCAAAATGCTTCCATCCATATTGTGTGAAAGCCTCAAAGGTTGTCCTTGTGATATCTACCCACTTGCCTACAAAAAAATAGGCAAGAGCGTGGGTTTAGGTTTTGAGGCAGGGTTTTTGGATATCCGTAGAGCAGAGGAAGAGGATCCGTCCAAAGCTTGAGCAGGTTTATTGTTTAGCTCCCAAAGCTAGATGTAGTAAAAAAATATCCCTAATTTTTTTGAAATTTGATTCTCTAGATTGCTTTAGTTTGCCTTATTGAAGTCTTGGATGTTTTAGTGAAGTATGGGTCTCTCTCAGGGAATGGATGATCATGGGAAAATAGGTCTCATATGGATGTGATCAAGGTCAATACTTGCAAGATGATGTAATGAATTTTTAATTTTTTGTGCTTGTGATAATCAATAAGCAAAGATTTTGGGATAACTATGTTCTAAACTTATGATATGATCTTTGAAATTGTGGTTGAAGATGAACCTGGTAAACAAGTTTCAAGTGCAGTAAGGATTCTTAATATAAGTCGCTGCAATGTGGCATTCAAGGTAATATAGTAGTACTGATTTTGAAATTATCAATGCATTGCGTTAAAGAAAGTTAATGGCGTTCTAGTTTCTTGGCTGTTCCATGTAATGTTAATTCAGGGATACATTCTTCATTTTGCATTCTGTTGGATGTTGGCTTTTGGTGTAAAGATTAGTGATACTGGTTTTTCTTTCAGGCAGTCTCTTCTTTTATGCTTTGTTATAAACTCTTTATTGACACACTGTTATAAACTCTTTATTGACACACTGTAACTATAAGATCTGCTCTAATTGAAGCAAGCTGCCTTTCGGTTTGAACTGCAATTATTAACTTTATGGAGACTGTTGAATCTTCTCAGTTTCAAACTACTGCTCCTAAAAGCTGCTTTATGCGTCCTCCTAGTGGTATGCTTACTCCAGGAGAGTCACTTATAGCAACTGGTAAGTTCTTAATAACATTTGATAATCAGTTTTAGGAATGGACTTGGTGTTAATTTTTCCTAGACATGTGAGTGGCTTTGAGTAAGTGGCTAGTATAGAAATGTCAACTAGTTTAATGATTAATCTTAATTTCATGTGGGCAATGCAGTCTTTAAGTTTGTGGAACCACCAGAACAGCCTGAGAAACAACAGGACAGAAAAAGTAAAGACAAATTCAAAATTGTCAGTCTTAAAGTTAAAGACGGTGTCGAGTATGATCCAGAGCTGGTAATGTGTTATTGCAAGATTGTGAATAAGCCCCAAAGTTATTAATGTCGTGGATTTCCATCTACACTGATAATCGTTTCAAAATATGTACAATGGCTTGAAATTTGATATGAACTTAATACTGAGTACTGGAATTCAAATTTGATGTGCTTGATGAAAAAAGTTTGAAGAGAACAAGGAACTGGTGGCAGTAGAGCAGATTCTACGAGTTGTTTATTTGGATCCACAACGTCCTACTCCTGTAAGTGTTGATTTGGACGCAGCATTTGAATAGATTATCTAGTTTAGATTACTTTAAACATTTTTTACAGTTTTGTAGGTGGATAATTGTTTAAAATTATCATTAACATGGACAGTTTGGACAGGAAATTCATTTTATATTAAGTTTCTTACCCTGAAATTTTACCTTGGTAAAGGAACTGGAAAAACTAAGGAAGCAGCTGGCTGAAGCTGAGGCTGCGCTTGAGGCACGCAAGAAACCTCCTGAGGATACTGCTCCTCGCGTTGTTGGTGAAGGGCTTGTGATAGATGAATGGGTATGGTCTTTGCTTTAAGCTTTTTTGCATATTACAAATTCTCCATGCCATTTTAGGATCGTTTATCCATCTCCAAATTGTTTTCCTTTGTATCAGAAAGAGCGGCGGGAAAAGTATCTTGCTCAACAGCAGCTGCTTGAAGGGGCCGATTCCATTTGATTTTGAACTTGGGGTTCATCATCTTTGCCTTTAGATGTTCTTAACTCATGGCAGATGTGCAGCAAAATCAGTTGACCTTTTAAGATAAGATGAGGTAGTGCTAATTGTGTCAAAGAGGCCGGGGCATGAGATCAGAGATGGTTTGTTTTGAATGTATGTTTGCATATTATGTAAGAATGATGTGATTTTCTAGGTCAGAATGAGGATATTTACTCTCATGAGTTTATTTAGTGGACAAGGTCATTAGCATCGTGATAATGCCTTATGTCAAGCGGTGTTATATTGTCTGCACTTAAAAAAATGCCCTTTTGCAGAGGTGTGAAGCAGTTAACAATGGGCACCTTTTGCTTGCAGACTTGAAGAGATCTTTGTATCTGGTCTTGACGTTTTGGGTGAATTTTGTCGAGTCCTTGATCTCATCTCTCTGTAAATGAAATGAAATATATTCTCTATATTTTTTATTTTTTGGAATTAGTTCATAAACATGTTAATGAACTTTGCAACGCTGAAACTTGAAAAGCATTGGAAGCTCATCGTAAAATGGCATAGGATTGCTGATGCTTGCTTCTTGTTAGTAGAAGAATGGTCTGAAATTTCATGACCTCATTATAGTTGCAAATATTCTGCATATGCTTGGTTCTAATTAAAAAGTAGGGATGTTTCGAGGGTTCATTTTTATTATTCTGTGATTTACCTGCATAATTAGAGCTGACCTATCTGCTCCTGTGAAAAAAAAGAGTTGACCTATTTGCTGATGCATTGGAGTTTGGACTTGTATGAAGCCTTGATGAAGTGAACCCTGATTGATTTTGACTGTAATTTGCTTCTATCTTTATTGATGTTGGACAACTATGTTTTCAGAAACTTCTTATTCTAGTCCTATTTGGAAGGTCAATCAAAGTATATAAATGGAAGCATCGGAAATTTCTTCTTTTGAGGAAATTGATGCAGCATCTTTCTATGGTTTTCACATCTGTCTCACATTCTTGCTGTTGAAACAGATTGTCAAGATTTTAGCGAGCTAAAGTAGAATTTGGACTAATTTTTCAGTGCTTTCATTGGCAATGGACTAAAGTAAACAAGATAATTGAACAGTGGCTCAGTAGCTTTTTGCATAATTGTGAGATTATATCTTCATGCATTGAAGCATCAACATTTGGGCTGTTTAAGGTTCACCTCTGTGGTCATGTTCAGGCCTATTGCAAATGGAATTTGGATTAATTTTTCAGTGCTTTCATTGGCAATGGACTAAATTAAACATGATAATTGAACAGTGCCTCATTAGCCTTTTCCATAACTGTGAGATTATATCTTCATGCATTCAAGCATCAACATCTGGGCTGTTTAACGTTCGTCTCTGTGGTCATGTCCAGGCCTATTGCAAACTAGTCTATGCAGGTCTAATATTATACAGGTGCAGAATTGTAGCGTAGTCTTATACAGGTCTTAGCTGGTCTCCAAAACACAGAGGCCTTATTAAGGTGTTGTTTGCATGGTCTCTGGAGAAATCATCCTTTCTATTGCAATGAGCTGTGGGCTAATTACGAGGGATGACCCTATGAGTTCTTCATCACAATCTGTTTTAAGGCCTGATAGTTAATGCATAATCATCACCAACCTTATTGCTTGGATATATATAGGAGGAAAATCTTGTGAGAAGCCCCCCATTCCCCGGAATATGAGGATGGAGGGCAGCTCAACCACCAACAACAATAGTGGTTGGTAATCCAGCGAGACTTGGAACTTCAGCAAGACTAGCAGTGGAGAGTTCACAGGGAACTCCATCTTGAGACACAATATTTGAACTGATTGAGCTAACCTGCTGGGTTATATATACATATATGTTCACACATACATACACACACATATGTGGAATATCTGGACTGGATGGTTGGATGGAGGGCAGCTCAACCGCTAGCATCAATAGTCACTGGTAATATATATATATTCACACACATGCACACACACATATATGGAATATCTGGACTAGATGTTGGATGGAGGGCAGCTCAACCACTAGCAACAAGTCACTGGTAATATATATACTGGATGGAGGGCAGCTCAACCATTAACAAGTCAATAGTAATCTAGCAAGACAAAGTTGGACCCAAAACTTAGTTGCACTAGAACTTGAGACCTTGAGGAATTCCGCTTGAATCAGCTAACCCACTGATTAAGCTAACGCCCTGAGCTTAAAGGGCTATATGACCTGACAATGAAAGTCTAAAACTAGTGGGTTAACTTAATTAGTTTGATGGATTGATTCAAGGTAGACTTTGCCCTGTGGTATGTAGCCCATTAATATCAGTGGGTTAGTTTAATCAGTTTGAAAGAATCAATTCAAGGAGTTTGTCATATAGCCCTTTAAGTCTAGTGGGTTAGCTTAATTAGTTTGAAGTTTGAACCGTATACATATATATTCTATGTAAAATGTCCATGACTAAACTCTTGGAATGCTTCCTCACATTCAATGATTGGCATGATTGGCATCCAGGTAAATGCCATCGGAATACATGATATACCTTAACCTAGAGGATCTACTGGACTTGAACCCATGACCTTTCAATGATTTTGGCCTTGAAATTAGTCTATTCAAATCAATTGAACCAACCCAAACGTACGTCTGGATGGTATGGGGACATGATAGTTGAGCCTTGCGCTGGTCATAAAGAAACACCTCATCCATGCATGCATAGAAAGGGGAAGAATCGGGCCGTGCTGCTGAGTCTAAAATTAGTAAGCCCTCATGCTAAAACACTGTTTCAGTTAGATGGTAGGTAGGAGCTGTATAGAGAAAAAAATCCTTCCTTCACATTATTTCCAAAAGGAAAATTACATAAATAACCTAAGAAACCGGATTCGTCCTAGAGGCCCCCCGTGTCCTGTGGGGATCGAATCGGACACGATTTGAATCGGATTCGTGTCCGATTCGTTTTTCAGGTGAATCCGAAAATAGGACACGAAAAAAAACGAGTCGGACATGAAATCGCAGTGTGTCCCGAAAACAGGACATGAATCCTGAAAACAGGACACGTGAATGGCGGAAAAAGACAGCCGGGTTTGTTTTAAGTCAATTTTTTGCCTTTCTTTTTGTCATTTGCAACGAAGCAATTGGTTGAGAGTGAGTTTTATGTGTAGGTGAAGGAGTTTTGAAGGAGATTTGAAGGCTATCCATTGTTTCCAAGCGATTCCAAGTGCATTTCGGTGGATTTGTGGAGAGGATTGCAAGCTCAACCATCACACAAGAAAATGAATGTCTCAATCAGCTAGGGCAGGGAGGTAGGGGTCAAAGGAAAGGGAGAAATGCACCATCTAGGGCCTCCACTCCTATTCCACCAAGCACAACCGGTTCTCCTCCTCCGTCAAGCGCTTCATCGACTGCTAGTGGAGCTCATGCTCCATTTAACCCTGTTTTAGCAAGACAACAAGCCCAAGAAAAAAAATACCCTTTGTGGAAGTATGTGACAAGGAAAGATGGGCCCGGGGCAAAGCTTGGTGGGGGAGGCAATGTGTCTTGGAGATGCAATTTTTGCAACCATGAGTTCATGAGCACATATTTCTGGGTTAAGGGCCATTTGATGGCCCTTCCTTCTTGTGGGATTTCTTCATGCAAAGCGGTGACTGTTAACCAAATGAGGGATATAGAAAGAGAGGATCATGTTGGCTTAGGGAAGGTGGCAGCAACAAGCAAGAAAAAAGAGGATGATCCTCTTCCATTTTTGATGAAGTCCTCTAGCACCAAGACTCCATTTCCACCTAGCATTCATGGGCGTGGGGATACTTATCAAACAAGAAAGAGGCAATCTACAGGTGGTCCAATGGATAGGATTTTCCAACAAGAGACGCGAGAAGAGGTAGACCTTACCATTGCATTTTTCTTCTACCTCAACTTCATCTCATTCAATGTTGCACGGTCACCGTTGTATTTTGACACGGTTCGAACTATCTTGGAACGAGCTCCAAGTGGTTATGTGCCTCCTGGTTCAGAGAAGCTTAGAACCACATTGTTGGTTAAAGCAAAGAAGGAGGTAGATAAAATCCTTGAGCCAATTAGAACAACATGGCCCTCATGCGGTGTGAGTATTATTTCTGATGGATGGACGGATCTCGCACGCCATCCACTCATCAATTTCATGGTATCTTCCCAAAATGGACCGTTGTTCTTGAAAGTGGTGGATGCTCCTGGGAAATACAAGGATGCACAATTTATGGGTGAGTTATTCATCAAAACCATTGAAGAAGTAGGTGTTGATTCGTGTGTACAAATCATCACGGACAATGTACCTGTTTGCAAGGTTGCTGGCATGATTGTGGCATGATGGACACCTTTCATTTCTAATTTGCTCATTGTTTGAATTTGGTCATTGCAATGTTAATGTTGTAGAGTCATTGATACATGCTTTTATTGCTCTTACAGGTTTTTTGGACACCTTGCATTGTTCATTCCTTGAATTTAGCACTGAAAGCCATTGCTTCGGATGTGACATGGATTGGCAACCTTATCGAGGATGCACGCCATATCCGCAACTTTGTACAAAACCACACAAATGCCCTCACCATCTACAGACAGTACACACAACTTTCATTGCTGAAGATTGTAGATACTCGGTTTGCTTCCTCATTCATCATGCTGAAGAGGTTGAGGGAGGTCAAAACCGCTCTTGGGTCCATGGTGATTTCAGAGTTTTGGGCTTTTTGGAGAAGGACGGATCAAGGTGCTTCACAAAAGGTGAAGGACAGGGTGTTAGATGATGGTTGGTGGGACACGGTAGATCTTAGCATTAAGATCATGGAGCCAATCATATTTTTGTTGCGGTTTGCAGACATGGACCAGCCCATCCTAGCAGAGGTTTATGAGGGGTGGGATTCCATGATTGAGTCCATGAGGTCCATTGTCATGGAGAATGAGTGTCTTGAGCATGGGACATCGGCAGAGAACTTATGGACCATTATTCGGGATATTCTGATCTCCATGTGGGATAAGAATTGCACACCTTTGCATTGCTTGGCCCACTCCTTGAACCCCAAGTTCTACACTCAGGAGTGGCTCATTGGTGGATCGGGGGCCTCACACAGAGTCCCTCCTCACACGGATGCAGAGATTGCACATGGGAGGAAGATAGCACTTAGACGGCTATTTCAGGATAGCGACATGCTTGAGGAGGCGGAGGAGGGCTTTGTAGATTTTTCCATTGGCACTGGGAGATTTGGAGGCTATGATGTGTTTAGAGATAGCGGGGGTAAGAAACCCTATGCTTGGTGGGCAACTCATGGGGCAACATCTCCTATTCTACAGAAGTTAGCCTTGAGGATCATCTCTCAAGTTACATCATCCTCTTGTTGTGAGAGGAAGTGGAGCACATATGGGAACTTGTATAGTGTGAAGAAGAGCAGGCTTGAGCAGTCCAGGGTAGAGTCAATGGTGTATGTGCACTCCAACCTTCGTCTTATTTACAGGAAGAGGGAGGAGTGGGTGAAGGGAAAGACAAAGATGTGGGATGTCTTTCCTGATGAGGAGTGGGTGAAGGGAAAGACAAAGATGTGGGATGTCTTTCTTGATGATATGGGTTTGGACAACAGTATTGAGTTGGCATTAGCCAACATGGATCTTAATGATCCAGTGCTAGAGCTGGTCACTTTTGATGATAGTGATCGTATAGAGGGGTCATCCTCCACAGCAGCAGATGCAGATCATCAGATGGGCAGAGAGGAGGAGGAGGGGGAGGAGGATGAGGATCAGGGCAGGGGCAGGGGCAGTGATGAGTATGTTGATGTTGATTCAGGCATGGAGGAGGACCACTGACATATGGGATTCCTCCCATCTTGATCCACCCCTTTTTGTATTTACTATTAGACTTTAGTCTATTTGGCATTTGCCAATGCCCAGTCGCATTCCGACATATGTACATTGTATACATTTTGATTTTGATGACTTAATGAGAAATATGGTTCCGACATGCATCTATGTATCTCATTGTGATCACAAATGTGTAATTACTAATCATTAATGTGTTTTTATTCTAATTTCTATTGAATATTTGTAAATGTTCTAGTTTCTAAATATTTTTGGATCTATATGTTTATATTTTTAAATTTTAATATATATTTAAAAAAAAAAAAATATGTATACAAAACATATCCTACGTGACCTGATTCAGGGGTCACCGTGTCCATGTCGGACTCTCGTATTTTCGTGTCTTTCGTGTCCCGTGTCAGGTGACTTAGTTAAAATAACAATGTGCGGCAGCAAGACTTCAATATTATCTCATAGTAAGACAAGATCGAGGCACTGGGACAAGTACCCTTTGTATTTTTACTTGTCATCCTCTTGTACCTATAAAGAAACCTCATAAATATGTATGCTATTTATCTATTAAGTCGGACCAGAAGGAACAAGTTGAATTAAACCAACGAAAAATTTGTTATAGTCGAATAGCACAGAGGATCTCGCTCTCTTGAACATGATACCAGGGCCAAACACAATCCAAACACTGTGCAGAGAAAGCCACGATTTGAGTTGGGGACGTTGTTAGAAAATCCATACGGGATGAAAATAGGCTATGGAAGTGGCTTATGTTATGGTTTTGTTACTTTTACCTTTTGATGATGCACATGCGCTAGATCAATGTGGACCCATGAAAGCAATGCAAACCAACCGAGGATCTAGAAGGCGCAAGGCGTGATGAATATATCGACAAAAGATCTTTAGTGTTTGAGGAGTTGTTGAAAATAACATAGAAATTGAAATTGTTAGTGGAGAATTCAGAAACTCATAGGCTTCACCCCCGTATTAGGAAAAGCCTTAAAAGAAGCCTTAGAAATATCTATACTATTGATTTACCCAGTCAAACTAGAAAGGACAAGCAGAATTAAACTATCCCATAAACTTTTTATATGGAATAGTATTCGAGTCTTGCTTTCTTGAAAATGATACTAGATCCAATGACAATCCAATCCATGGAGTAATAGAGTAATATTGACCCTCAAAAGCGATGAAAACCAGCCTAAGATATGGTGGAAGGGGTGAGATCTAATCACCAAATATTGACAAAGGATCTTTACTATTTCCTTGGAACTTTGGAGAGTTATTGAAAATAACATACAAACTATACAATGGAGAATCCATCATAAACATGAGCTTGCTTCACCACGCATGTTGGTATCGATCCTACCTTGCTTTAACATTGTTAGAAGTGTAGGTGTCGAAGATGCTTTGAGAGATGTCTCAAAAAGTGCTCTAGAGAATTGACCTAGAGAATGAGGGTGTTGAAACACCCAAGTTGTAGCCCTTTTCAATTAATTGTTGAGCCAAAACTTAGCAAATGGCTTATCCTCATTTGTTTGCTCTGTTATATTTGTGAATGATGAATGATCTTGATGAGAGAGATGTACCAATGGATTGAGAAAGAAATGCCCATGAAAGCAAGAACTAGGTAGAGAAATTGATTGCTCTAGGTTTTGTGCAACTTTCAATCTTTGTGTGATTTGCACATTAGTCATAGTATCCCCAAACTTTAGATACGACAATGTGGGCAAGGTAGCAAGGAGCACTTTGAGATTTTCTATAGCATTTTTCTTTTCCTTTTTTTATAGGCAACTTGTTTGACTTGTTAGTTTCTTAGAATGTGCTCGTTCAATGATAAAACCTGCTTTTGAAAGAAAGGTTCTTGTAGTCCAAGATTTGAACCCACATTGACCCTCTACACTTTAGTGTGCTTTAATCTCACAAACAACCATTTGTATCTCTCAACATTGGGATATTGAGACAACATTAAACATTCGAGAGATTTTTGAGCCATGTATTGGAAAGGTTACTAAGGATTTGTGATGCCTCGGACGACTTGTGGGTTCCAAAAATGGAAGGGTAGCCATGGGAGCTGTTGCCACCTTTCACACACCTGGGGGGAACGTGGAAGAAATCTTCAAGCCACTCGGTGTGTCCTTGGGGGCAAGTATTGAGTCAAGGCTGTCACCTTGTTCTTGACTCCTTCGTTTAGGCCAACTCATAACGAAGCCAAGATGGGTAGACCCTATTTAGTTGCTAAGGCTGTTAAGGCTTAGTGATGATGATTTAGTTGTTTATGAGTTTTGATAAAAAATAAACAATTGAACAAGATATTGCAACATAAATAATTAAAACACAACAATATATATATTAACACGTGATATGTAAAGCACATAGAAGCATATGATTGTAAAATGTAACACCATTGCCAATGGAGTCCAAAAAATAAAAGAGTGTTGTTGTATTGTCGAAAGAAAATGTGTTGCAAGTGTTCTTGGTCAATTTTAGATTGATATGGAGACGAGTTGATTAAGTTATGGGGGAAGGGAAGTCTAGATATACCCGAAGGTACGAGGAGTATGTCCAAAACCCTTATCCGATGCGGCTCCCCGCAAGGAATACGTGGGCTGGTTGGAGTTTTTGAGACATGTTTAACACTACACCAACAAGGGTGTATTCTAAGGTGTCTCAAGGTCACTACCCAGTTGTTCCTGCTTTCTTTGTGGATTTTTCTATTGCAACAGATCAAATCGAGGTGTTGGATTTTCACCTGGGGAGGTTAATTTGAAATGTGAAAAACTAATTATGCTAGTCACCTGCGTTGATTTTGATGCAACCAATTGATCGGTCGAATCGCAGTGGTGCAGAGCATACACAATGAAGTTTTGGTAATTTTTAAGGATTTTATGAATTGTTTTGTTTGTTAAAAAGAAAAATATGTGACCTCCAACAATGTCTTTTGATTTAAGTGAACCTCAATTGAGAAAGCAAGGAGGGGTAAATTTTCTTCTGTTTAAAGTGAAATAAACTTTGAAATGCAAAAAAAGGACAAAGCGAGTTATCTAATTAATCCTACCACGCATTTGTTTCCTCTTTTGGGTGACTCGAGAGGTCATGGGGTAAGTAGTAGTATTATTTTGATAAATGAAATATGGAATGATACGATCAAGCTTGCAACATCTAACAAAGTATACTATCTTGCAAATAAGAACTAAACTAAAGCAAAACAAGAAAAATGCAAAAAATGAAAAAAGACAAAGACGTGGATCCCCCCTAGGGGGATGGGGAGTGGGCTCGAAAGAGCATGCTTGAGATATCTTTTATTTATCGCGGTTACAATATTATTAGAAAATGCTTTTTGGTTGTTATTTTGGATCCAAAGGCCTACAACAGGTCAATAGTTGATAGAAATTTGAAAGGAGAGCTTTGGGAAGCCCTGAATGGCCTAAATCTCCCAAAATCGAGCAACACTTTATTCTATTTTTTGATGGACCTGCCAAAAACCAACAAGTTATTAAACCCAAAAGATGCTAAAAAACATTTTAAGAGTGTCTTTCAACATCTAAAAAAATTTCTAAAATTTTCTAAGTTAAAAAATTAAAAACAAATCAAAGAAATGACCAAGGAAAGCAATCTTTCCTTGGGATCTTGGCTTGCCTTTTGGGCAGCCAATATGATGTGCACTTAGATGCAAGATTCCACTATAAAATTTCAAAGGAAAACAACTTTATGCAAGTTTTATATTTACTTTAAAGTACTTGTGGAAAGAGACCTCCTATGCTTAGATTTGCTCTTGAAAATGTAAAACTTTAAAGCACATTAGATCTAAGCTTTAAGCACTTACATACGAGATCTAAAGAAGATTTTAACTTTAAACGAAATAGATCTACATAAGCAATGAAAGTAACCAAAAGGATAAAATTGATTTAAATTGAAGGAGAGAGAGAGAGGGAATCCTGGAAGCCTAGGAATATTTGGGCCGTGGAGTCTGCAAGTGGAAAGCGGAGGGACTATGGTCTTCAAAATTTGCTTGAAAGATGGAGGGGTCAACCTAGATCAACCATCCCTTCAAGGTAGATACCCGCATCAACTTAAAAATCTTTGCACAAGAACGGTTACAAGTAAAGGCGCTGCCGGAAGTAGAAACTTGGAAAGCATGCAATTAAACAAAATGTACATGTGAGCTAAGAGATCTACAACCATCAAACAATAAGAGCATGAATAAAACTAGAACAATCTCTTATCCTATCGGGAGATAGCTCCCCTTGTAGGCCCACAACAAACCAAAGAAATGCACAACGAAAAGAAGCTAAAACTGGTTACTTCATTAACCATGCAATACTCATCTACACACAATGATGCTCGACACAAGAGGTTTGCCTCCAAAGCTTGCTTTTATTCCATAAAATACTATGATATTATAAGTACACAGCTTAACAATGATGCTCGACGCAAGAGGTTTGCCTCCAAAGCTTACTTTTATTCCATAAAATACTACGATATTACAAGTACACAACTTAACAACCTTTCGGTCCTCTCTGATCATCGAAAACAATCAACTCGAAGCTCGCTTAAATAGCCAAATAAGAAAGAAGGGGGTGCTACCTACACTGAAAATAATAAGTGTATGTGGAATTGAATTAAAGTGAAAAAGCAATGCCACCTATGGAGTAAGCTCGCTGTGGAGCAATCCTCCCTCATTGGACGGAGGAGGAGCAAAGTTCCCTCATTGGACGGAGGAAGAGCAAAGTTAGCGTTGACTTTGCTCCTCCTCCGTCCGATGGAGGGAGTTTTGCTCCACAGCTAGCTCACTCCTGCCACCTATCACTTCAAGTTTCACCAAGTCAAATTGAATTAAAAGAGTAGAGGCAATGTCATCTTTCTTCACCAAACTCATCCAACCAATCATCATTACCAAAAAGCAAAAACCACTCACCATATTGGCGTCTCTACTTACCACACACATACGAGCTTGAAATGAGGTGGGAAGAGGGTGATGTCATCCATAATAATATTCATTATCTCCATGATTTAAACCATGCCATGCCTTTAAGTTGAAGAAGGGTCCACCCCACTCTCCAATCGGTAGCCTTACACTCACGCACGCGCGTGGAAACAAGTTGACGTCAGCGCATTTCAAATCCCTTTTCGCTACCTCCTTCTTTAGCCATATGATATGATATAAATCATTAACCAAAGTCTTATCCAAAGATACCACATGAAGGGGTCTACCCCGTTCTCCAATCGCTAGCTTGTTTGGTGTTTAACATGAATCCTTCATGGCTGAAGTTGACGTCATTTAAATAGAACCACTTCCTATTTCCTTCTTTTATTTTAAGCGAAGTTTATGTTTTGCTTTCACATGGATGAAATAGTTAATACATGAGGGGTTTCCATTTTCCAATTCACATTGACTTGCCATCATACACCACCCATGCGGATGAAATAGTTAGTACATTTGGGGTCTATTTTCCAATTCACATTGAATTGCCATGTCATACACCACCCATGCGACTTTAAGAGATGGGTCTTTTTTCTCACGTAAAGATAACTTAGCTCCATTTGTAACTCAAATTTTATCCAAAGTTTAATGCTTTAAAGCATTTGAATGAAGTCCCAAATTCATATGGGACCCCTTTGCCATGTCATCCCACTTTTTAAACCATTCCTTTTTGACTTTTCAAGTTTAATGCTTTAAAGCATTTGAATGAAGTCCCAAATTCATATGGGACCCCTTTGCCATGTCATCCCACTTTTTAAACCATTCATTTTTGACTTGACTTTTGTGCCAAATTGTTATAATTTAGCATGAAAATGTTATTTTGATGCATCTTTAGTTGAATAATGCTTCACAAGTGTCCTGGCCGTCTGAATGATATGAAAATTGGCCTTTGGAGTAAAGAGAATGCTTTGAGTGTGAAAACGATCATTGCCACACAAAAAACATACTCCAAATCCGACTTTTATTACACTTTGATTTTTTTTTAATTAAACCATTAAAAATGACCTAATTTTGCGGGAAAAAATATTTTCTCGGAATCAGACAAAACTCTAGGGGGACCTAGCACATGTCCATATGACTCAATTCGAATGCCTAGCATGTTGAAAAACACTGACACGAAGGCTCTAATAACCTCCTAAGGCCTAACCATGAAGAGGACTACCCCAACTTTGAAGGTGCAAGTGAAAAACTCAGAAATTATTAGTCGTTTGTTCAACAACCAATAATAACGAAGGGAAATTACACTCTAGGCTAGTCGACTTGCTGCTTAAGTTTGGGAATCCGAGCCTTTTATAAAAATTATCATGCTAGCACATTTTTTACAATTTCTCCAAGGGGGTATGAACATGTGATACAAAAAGTTTTGAATAGACTCCAAAAAAAAGCCTAGCGGATTTCTGAACTCTGATCATGAACAAGTGTGTTTGTTCAAACCTTGTCGGCTCACTTGAAAAATCCACAAAGTACAACTTACGTGGTAGCAGGAGCCCTACCTAGAGATTTCGTAAATCCCTTTAAGTGATGCTTGAGTATAAATTTTCACTCCATGGAAGGAGGACTAGTTTGGGATCCTCATACATCCACAACCCACCCTTAAGAACTTTGTCCTTGTTTATGAAACTTTCAAATAGAAAACAACCCTACGTGCATTGGAGAGATGTGAACCTTACCTTTTGCAGAATTAAACCAAGATTTCCCAACTCTAGAGACTAGACATTGGAGAGTGGGGTTATTTTTGTTGAAGTAACCAGTGAGAGCCCTTTGGTCCAATGTTTTCACTCCATCCAAAATACACTCTTATGTGAGAGAAACCCTTTTGGTGTTGTTACAGACTTGGGAACATCTCTCTTGTGGCCCTTTTGCTATATTTGGGGATTGCTTGAAGGCTTCTCCATATCACTCACCAAATTTGTAGCACCTTCTTTCATCACTTTGAGAGTTTTGTGTCCTCCTTGAGACACCCCGTTGAGTAACCCTCTGAAAGAAACTTTGTGGATGATGACAACACTTAATACATGGAATGGGGATGAGATTTACGAAATACATGAACAACAATTCAATCCTTTTTATTTGAAATTCCTTCCCACCCATTATTTCCTCTTTTTATACCCATTATATATATATATATATATATATAATGTAACTTCAGAAGATATTCTATTTGTGTTAGTGTTACTCCTCCTTCAGGTGTCACTGATGTAATTGGTTATGTAAGAGTCATTGAAAGAATCAATGTAAACGACTGGATGTAAGTCGGGTCAATAGTACTGATGAGTCATTGTAATAAATTTTATTTTGGTACTTTACTAGACAAGTTGGTCCTGTTAGTTAGACAAGCCGACCCAATTAGGTTTTAGGTCAAGTCAAGAGTCAAATATAAATATAGAGGCACCTCCTTCATTTTGTACTCACTTCACTCAAGCAAGTTTGCTAGAGAGAGAAGAAGAAGTGCGCCAGCGAGAGAGAAGTTATCTTGGGGTTTTACACTGTCTTGGTTGAGTTCTATACTAAGAAAGTTTGGCGAGGTTTTCTCCCTTGTGGTTTCCCCAAGGAAAATCTCTGTGTTCTTTGTGTTGCTTTGCTTGTTGTTCTTTCAGTGATTCTACTATTGTAAATGGTTTTAGAATATCATCTAAGCAATTAAGAAAATTTAACATGGTATCAAAGCCACCCTGAAAGAAGACATTGTGTAGATAGGGTTTGTTATTCCAAACAATTTCCTTGAAAGATCAACCAGAAAAGATGGTTAACTTAACTCGCCCTAGGAGGGCACATATTTCTATGAAAACATAATTGAATTTTGAGAAGTTTCATTTTTGGGCCTGACACTTCTGTTGGGAAGAACTAGGGCTTCGGTTTGTTCAAAGTTCCACCATCAATCTCAGGAAAAGGAAGATATAGTCTATCTTGCCTTAGGGAGGCACATCTTTCCCACCAATAAACCCTACAAGTGATCCCAACTGAAAAATTGGGGTTTTTACGATAAAACCCTAGGTCATCCTGAAGCAATTTTCTCCAAGTAAGTATTGTTTCTTCTATTTCCATTTGAAGTTCTCATTCTGTTAAAGATGAAAAACATTACCAAGATGGATGAGAAGCTTGAGGGTGCTGAGAACTTCAGAGCATGGAAGTGTACAATCATGCTCATCCTAGAAGAGAATGATCTAGAAGGTTTCATAAAAGAGGAAGTTGCATAACCAGAAGGAGATGAAGCAAGGGCCAAGCACAAGAAGGATATGATCAAGGCTAAGAGGATCATAGTTGAATCCATTAAAGATCACTTGATCCCTCCAGTATCTTCAAGGAGAACACCAAAAGAAATGTTTGATGCCCTATCGAGCCTATTTGAAGGAAGAAATATCAATAGGAAGATGGCCTTGAGAAATCAACTCAAAAGTGTGAAGGTTCAGAAGTCAGATACCATGCAATCATACTTTTCAAGAGTATCCCAAATCAAGGAGAAACTGGAAGCTATTGGTGACATGATAGAAGAAGCAAAAGTTGTAATGACCACCTTGAATGGTCTCCCAAGAGAATGATAATCCTTCATTCGAGGAATATGTTCCAGAAGAAAACTGACAAAGTTTCGAAATTTATGGAAACAATGTGTTCAAGAAGAAGAAAGAATATCAGTTAGAGAAGAGAAGTTGAATGAAAATGAAGATCAAGCTTTGGCAGCGCATACAAAGGCAAGAACAAGATGAAGAGTTATGATCATTCTCCTAGAAAAGCTCAAGGGTCTCACAAGAATAAGAAGGTCAAGAAAGACTTCTTAGCTTATGAATGCTTCACTTGCCACAAGATGGGACACATCTCCATAAACCGTCCCCTGAAGGAAAAACAACTCAAGAAGAGGAACAAAAGATTCCAAGTCCTTGCAGTTGAAGATGATGACCAAGAAGATGAGGAGAGAACTAAAGAAGATGAATATTCTTGTGAATAATATTTTTTCATTTCAGCACTCACAGGTTCAGTTTCACATGGAAGTGATACTTGGCTAGTAGATAGTGGTGCCTCCAAGCACATGACATGTTACAAGGATTCACTCTCTTGTCTTGTACAAAAGGATTCCCCACATAAGGCAATGCTTGGAGATGATTCTCAATATCCCATCAAAGGGATGGGAGCAACCTCTTATAAGATGGACTCCAGAAAGTCCATGAAGATGAAGGATGTTTTATATGTCCCAGGGCTAAAGAAGAATCTCCTTTCTATCTCAAATTTGGATAAGAAAGGCTTCAGAGCTGCTTTCGTAGATGGTGAAGTCCTCATCTGGACAAAGGGGAAAACTATAGATGATGCAGTGGTGATTGGAGTTGAAGAAGGAGGACTTTACAAACTAAAGGGGCATGCAAATTTAACCCTGAAGCCCATGTGAACTATGGCACAAAACACTTGCTCACATACATTACAAAGCATTGCCAATTGTGAGCAAGGTGGTGACAAGTTTACCAAAGATCTAGATAAACCATGAAGGGGTGTGCAAAAGATGTGCACAAGGAAAGAACACTAAGAACCCTTTTCCAAGCAGTAACAATAAAGCAAAAGGGATCTTAGACATTGTTCACTCAGATGTATGTAGACCAATGCAAACTGCTTCACTAAGCAGGTATGTTTACTATGCTTCTTTTATTGATGACTACTCCTGCAAAACTTGGATCTATTTCTTGAAGAATAAAGATGAAGTATTGGAAAAGATCAAGGAGTTTAAGGCTCTTGTACAAAACCTCTCTTCAAAGAGGATCAAGACCTTAAGATCAGATAATGGACGTGATTTCACATCAGGGGAATTAAAAGAATACTACAAAGAAGCTAGGATTAAGAGGGAGCTCACCATCCCCTATAATCCACAACAAAATGATGTGGTGGAAAGGAAGAATAGATTTATCATGGAAGATGTAAAAGCCATGATCCATGATAAAGATCTACCAATGTACCCGTGGGCATAAGTATCTAGAACAATGATGCATGTAAAAAATAGAATCTCCCACAATGCCCTTGTGAATAAGAATCCATAAGAGATATTTATCAGAGAAAAACGCGAAGTTAGTCACATGAAGATATTTGGTTGTCAGGCATACATACACATTCCCAAGGAGAAGAGATCGAAGTTGGACCCTTCAGGAAAGAATGGATTGTTTGTAGGATATAGTGAGCAATCAAAAGATTACCGAATCTATACCCCAGGATACCATCAAATTGAACTCAACAGATATGTCACATTTGAAAAAGATACAACCTTTAGAAAATCAAGGAAGAATTAGGAAGATGAAGAGGAGTGTGAAGCTCCTAGAGCTACATAAATCTCCAAACCAGTCAGAAATGATGAGGAAGAACATATACACGAGGATCATGACATGATAGAACCTCACAAACCTGAGGAGTTGCCCAGTGAGATGATCTCACACAAAAGAAGGCCTACTTGCGCACGTGAAATAATTGAAGAAGCAGAAAGATATGTTGTCCCAGAAGGAACCATTAGAGAAAGTAAGAAGCCAAATCCATACCTTGCTTATGTGGATTTGATGTGAAATCTTGTTGACAAAGAACCTACATGCTTTGAAGAAGCAACGAAGCAGAAGGAATGGGGAGATTCCATGGTCGAGGAATACCAGTCAATTATAAAGAACGATGTATGGGAACTAGTACCAAGAACGAAGAACAAATCCGTAGTATCATCGAAATGGATCTACAAAAAAAACATTCAACATACAACAACATAAATAAGTACAATCCAATATTTGTAGCTCATAGATTCTCTTAGAAGGAAAGAATCGACTATGAAGAGACATTGCACCAGTAGCAAGGTAAACCTCAATTAGAACCATCCTTACTGTGGAATCCAAGACGAAGTGGAAGTTACATCAGATGGATGTAAAGACAACATTCCTAAATGGAGTGATAGAAGAAGAAGTATACGTTGAACAACCACGAGGCTTTGAGATATATGATCATAAGGCTCATGTATGTAGACTAAAGAAGGCATATGGGTTGAAGTAAGCACCCAGAGCATGGTATGGAAGAATTGATGGCTTCCTAATGAGTTTGGGATTTACCAAGAGTAAAGCAGATTCCAACCTCTACTATAGGGTTGAGGATGATGAACTTATGATATTACCAATATATGTGGATGATCTATTTTGTCAAGTGAAGACAAGTCCATCAACAAATGTAAGAAGAAGCTCACTGCAGAATTTGAGATGAAAGACCTTGGAATGATGCACTATTTTCTAGGTCTTGAAGTATGGCAATATTCAAACGAGATTTTCCTAAACCAAGGAAAATACGCAGTTTAGATTCTAAAGATATTTGAGATGATGGATTGTAAGGGTATGACTATTCCGATGACAACAAACTCAAATATTTTGTTGATGATCCTTCAAAGATAGTGGATGTTACCTTATATAGACAGGTTATTGGTTCATTGATGTATTTGACCAATACGAGACCAGATATATGTTTTGTTGTAAACACCCTAAGTCAGTATATGGTGGAACCCATACTGTTCACCTAGTGGCAACAAAAATGTGATGAGGTACCTGAAGGGTACGCTAGATTATGGTCTAAGATATGCATCAGATGGTGAGATCATATTACATGGATTTATAGATCCAAATTGGGAATGAAGTGCCGAAGACAGAAAGAGCACTTCAGGATGTTGTTTTAGTTTGGGATCAATTATGATCTCATGGTTCAACATAAAGCAACACAGTATTGCACTTAGCATGACATAGGATGAATGCATTGTAGCATGTTTAGCCTGTGGTGAAGCAGTATGGCTTTGCAAGATGTTGGCAGGATTATTTGATGTAAAGATAGATGACTGATATCCATTGTGATAATTAGAGTTGTATTAAGATCACAGAAAACCCGACGTTTCATGATAAGTCGAAACATATCAAAATTATATATCATTACATCCAGGATATGGTGCATAAGGGAGCTATAAAGCTCAAGTATGTTCCTACAGAGGAACAAATGGATGATGTGTTGACTAAGCCTCTGCCTTGTGTAAAGTTTGAATACTTTCGAGTAAGCTTGGTGTAGTCCGAAAATACCTCCCTCGAAAAAGGGAGTGAGGAATATGTAGTAGGTTCCCTGTTACAGTGATGTGGTTGCTCATCCTAAGTAGGGTATGTATGGATAGGCTTGTTTGGACCAAAAGGGTTAGTAGCTAGACTAGACCTGTTCGATCCTAGGGGGATTAATGTCTGGCTAGGATCGTTGGCTCAAAAGGGTTAGTAAGCCAGACAAGACTTATTTGGTCTCTAGGGAGATCCATCTATCTGACTAGGCTTGTTTGGATGAAATGGTTACTAATTCAAACAAATGCTCGAGTGGATCTACCAGAGAACCCACCGTGATGCTGCTTCATGTCGTAAGGAAAAGATGATGAGATTCAATCATGGGCCGTGTTGATACCAACATTTCCATGCTGATGAAGATAATGAGGTGCCAACACTCTGTGCCGATTCCAACATTTCTATGCTCATGATGATAATGTTGTTTCAACATTTATATGCTGGTGATGATGATGTTGCTTCAAAATCTCTATGCTGATGATGTAGATGATGATCTAGCATTTATTTGTTGATGATGTTGATTTAGCACTAACATGCTAATGATGTTGTTGTTGTTCCAGTATTTACATACTGATGTTGCATATGATGATCCAGTATTCACATACTGATATTGCAGATGATGATTCGATATTCACATATTGATGTTGCAGATGATGATGTCCTAGTATCTATATACTGATGATGCTCCAGATCATGTTGATGCCCTAGTACTCACATATTGATGACGATGATGATGTCCCAATATCCACATACTGATGATGCTGATGATAATGTAGTTCCAGCTTGATGATGAAGATGTATGATATTATTCCAAAACTTCCTATGACATATAGAGATTCACCAGTCAGTTGTACAATTATTGTTGTGGTTGCTGTCGATGAAGAATACCTTCCTAGTTAGGAGGGAGCGTTAAAATAATGTAACTTCGAAATATATTCTATTTGTATTATTGTTATTCCTCCTTTAGGAGGTGTCACTGATGTAATTGGTCATGTAAGAGTCACTGAAAGAATCAATGTAAACCTTCGGATGTTAGTTGGGACAATAATACCCATGAGTCATTGTAATAAATATTATTTTGGTACTTTACTAGACAAGTTGGCCTAGTTAGGTTTTAGGTCAAGTCAAGAGTCAAATATGAATAGAGAGGCGCCTCCTTCATTTTGTACTCACTTCACTCAAGCAAGTTTGCTAGAGAAAGAAGAAGAAGTGCACCAGAGAGAGAGGAGAAGTTATCTTGGGGTTTTACACTGACTTGGTTGAGTTCTATACTAAGGAAGTTTTGCGGGGTTTTCTCCCTTATGGTTTCCCCGAGGGAAATATCTACATTCTTTGTGTTGTTGTGCTTGTTGTTCTTTCAGTGATCCTAACACACACACACACACACACATGGAGAAAAATGTGAGTAATCTTTTTATTTAATGGTTTGCTTCCCCCTCTACCCCCGCTCACCTTCTCTCGCTAACACACACACATGTATGTGGAGACAACACAAGTGGTTAGCTCCACTAGTTGCTGTCAATATTGTAGGACATTGGGTTAGTTTCATGTGCTCGGTTTGAATCCAATTAGGTAAGACGCACTAGTCTATGCTAACGAGGTTATTAAGAATGCCACTAACACATGTGGGGAAGCATCCCTTGGGTTTGCTTGTGATATTTCCCTTACACACACACATGGAGGAAAATATTAGTGATCCTTTTTATATAATGGGTTGCCAAAGGCATATAAGTCACTTGTTGGTGCTCAAAGCACTAAAAAATATATGGTTCAAAATATTCACTATGAGGATACTCTAAATATGGTTCTCGCCTCAAAGTCCTGAGGCATATATCACAAGATTAACAAGTTATATAACTTGATGAGAACTTTATACTTGAAACACGAACTTTAGCTATAAAAATTCATTTTTGTTTTTGTATAAAAACACCAAAAAACAACATTGAATCAAAAAGTTGTGTTATCACTAGCACCTCTTTTTTTGTGTGGTTAAAAATATAGGCATGGACCAAAACAATCGTTATTGTTGTTTACAAAAACCTTAAAACCGAGCTCTGAATTGAAAACTAATGCTACCAACAGTATACTTTTTCAAAAAATGACATTATTATATCATTGTATCATAATTTAAAATTGTATTTACTAAATTTCTAAGTAATACTAAATAAAACAAACTAGCATTGAGTTAAAAACAAATTATTCAAAAAATTATTTCTCCATTGTTTCCATATAAAATATAATAATTTATGATATTATTCACAATAAATCTATATATTAAACAAAAAAATGTAGAAGTTATGATATTTGGGGCATAAGGAAGGAAACACACTATTAGGGAGGCTAAAACTACAACTGGAAATCATGAGTAATATAGTTGCAATTGAAACCCTAAATCAACCATGTGTTAAAAAGTGGACCTCCTAAAATCACTCTTATTTTTATTTAATGTTAAAATTAAAAAAAAAAAACAATAATAAAAAAATAAAAAACAAAATTTATTAAAAAATTTCAAAAACCATTTTTTTTAAAATAAAAAAAATAAAAAAAATAAAAAATAAATCAAAATAAAACACAAAAACTAAAAATAAAAAAAATTTCAATTTTTTAAACATACCAAAATAAACCAAATGGATTAAATTTTTTTAAAAATTTAATAAAAAATAAAAACAAATCAAAATATAAAATAAAAAGAATCCCATCCAACCTCTTCCCTTACCACTCCCAATGGAGTGTTTTTTTTTAATTCCCCATCATTCCCTACCCTACCACTCCCAACGGAGTTTTTTTTTTAATTCTCCACCATTCCCTCTCTACCACTCCCAACGGAGTTTTTTTTTTTAATTCCCCACCATTCCCTCCCTACCACTCCAACGGAGTGTTTTTTTTAATTCCCCACTATTCCCTCCCTTACCACTCCTAATGGAGTAGTTTTTTACCACTCCTAATGGAGTAGTTTTTTTAATTTTTTTAATTCCCCACCATTTGGGTATTTTTAATTTTTAATTTTTGTTGGTGTTTTATTTTTTATTTTATTTTTATTAATCTAAAATTTTAGCATAAAAATGTTTAAATTTTTTTATCAATTTTTAAAAAAAATTTTGTTTTGAATTTTTTTTTCAATTTACTTTATTTATTTTTTCTATTTATCTTATTATCTATACATAAAATAACTAAAATTAGATAAAAAATGAATGTTTTTCATTTTTTTAACAAATTTGCCTATAAAAATAACTTATTTAAGAGAAAAGTTGAAGAAAAACTTCGTGTATATATATGTGTGTGTGTATAGCTTCTAAATGTTAAGAGAATTGAAAATATGTATTTTTCCTATTATAACTATCTAGTAAATTTATATATTTTTTGTAAAATTTTAAAATTAAAAAAAAAACATTTGTAAATAGACAATATAGTTTTTTTAAATGACCAAAAATTTGAAAATCGCAAAAAAATGGCTCAAAATGAAAAATGGTGCTACGAGCATATACATTTTCTTAAACCAAGGTAAAAACAATTACTAAAATTGACCTCCCAAAAAACTAGAACAATGTCAGGTTCTCATCAAGCTGCATAACTTGTTGATTCCCAAAGAATAAATATTTACATGTCTAAACAAAATCCCATAATGAACATTTAGAGCAAAGAAAGTGCTAACAATGGTAGCAATATCCACATTTGTGGAGATGTATAGTACTCTATTGTCCAAAGTAGTTGCAAGTTGAACCTCGCAATTTGCAAATGTGTTTCTATACATGTAAATATGGTGAAAAGATATGGATTGAAAGAAGGAATCAAGCTTTTTTTCCCTTCAAGAAGGATACCCTTAGTGACCTATCCTTTGCTCCATGGACCTTAAGGGATAGCCACACACCAACATAGGATCCCCAAATAAAGTTAGGGATTTTGCCCTCTTATTTAAGGTTATTACCATGATAATGATTGCAACCTTTAATTTTGCGAGATTGTTATTTTAATGCTTTGGTAAGAAGGTTATAATATTTAGAAGTATGATTAGGATGCCTTCAAATCCCCTCTACTTGGGTTCCCTAGAGAAGTCCCATCCAATAAACCATGAGGGGAAGGGACACTATGAGGGGTAAGGTCCACTAACTTGGACTTTCATTCCCTTGATTGGGGTACAACTTTCCGTCCTTGCTTGAATAAGAAGAAAACATGAGTAGGGGATCTAATGAGGTCCTTAAAGATACTTTCATTCTTGTAGAGCCACAAAAACTAATCCACTAGGAAAGGGATCGTGCTAGGAGATCCTCCTCTTTGTGATTTTCATTTCAAACCGACCTTTCAATGGGTCCTCCATTGAGTCTCAAAACCAATCCCCTATACCAACCTCAAGAGTCTTAATAAGGGAGCATTATACATATCTATTGTCATGGAAACAACGGTCGCGATCCGATTTGATCACGGCTGCTAGCCTCGGGATGATCGTGCATGATCTGGTTCACAGCTCCCTACGGCTGCGCCTACCTCCAACTCAATGGCTCGAGGAGGGGGTCCCGAGGCTACCCTTCCTCTTCCCCTAGAGCTGGTGGTTTTCAAAACATTGATAGAGATCTATGGCAAACGCAAGTTGAATGAATCTCAACACAAGTTTATTAAAAAGATGGATAGTATCCCCACTGTTGCCCTTCCAACAGGAGAAACATGTCGTTCGTCTTTGAACTGAGTAGATCATAGACTCATTGGCCAGTTCATAGGCCTTTGGCCCTCCCCCAAGGCTGTAGAGGCGTGGGTGCATCGGAACTTGAGATCGTTAGTTAAGGAAGGCATCAAAATCCATTTTGTAGGCCAGGGATTCTTCGTGTTCGTGTTCGATGAAATATAAGACATAAATATCATTTTTAGGAACATACCTTACTTCATGGGACCTCAGGGTCTATATTTGAATAAATGGACTTTAAACTTTGACCGTACGCAATATGTGTCATCGGCAGTCTCGGTGTGTGTTGGTTTTTCAACATTCAAGCTAGCATTATGTTAGGATCTTTACTGAGAGAACAACAAGTACAACAATCAAACACAAGAGACAATGAACACAGTGTTTTTCATC
>LPNX011187670.1:327223-357336 GCA_001517045.1 Pseudotsuga menziesii
TTTCTCAGAGATAGAATCAACACAAAAGGTAAAACCCCAAAACAGTAAGATGCACTCCCAACAACAGTAATCTTCTTCTTGTCTCGCCCCAGTGTCTTCTCCTTCCTCAACTATGCGCTACACTTGAGTGTGTGAGTGATGTGTTCTAAATAGAGAGTCCAACTCTCTATTTATACTAATCTTGACATGACTAAAACCCTACTAGGGCTGACTTCTACTTGGAGAGTCTAATAACCCTAGTGCCCCAGAACTGCGGGGACTTTAACCCTTAGACAATAGGAGGGTTATCCACTATGACTTGACATGACTTGTTTACATTATTGATTCTCTCAATCGGAACATCGGGGTGTGACATAACATGATAACATCCTGGAATAAACATCAGGGTACAATATATAAGAAATACAAGTGAATACATTCTGAAGTTACAATTACTTCAATACTCCCTCTTAACTAGGAAGGTATTCTCTCGACACAATTTTCATCATTGGTCTTCTTCTCTGGTTCTTCTCATCATCTGCATATTCAAGTCATCTTTCATCTGGATCTGTATCATCGTCACTGGATCATACTCGATCTGGAACATCATCACTGGATCTGGATCATCATCACTGGATCTGGATCATCACTCGTCAGAATGGCTATGAATCTCAGCACTCATATCTGACATGGAAGGAACTGAATCCTCTCACCATGACAGAATGGCTCAACCCTTACATCTGACCTGCACGTCAGAATGGATTTGGATCTCAGCACTCATATCTGACATGAAAGGAACCAAATCCTCTCACCATGACAGAATGGCTCAGCCCTTATATCTGACCTGCTCGTCAGAATGGATTTGGGACTCATCACTTTCCCTAGGAGGAAACCTCGATCTGGAGAACACCAAGCTTCTCCCTAAAGTACTTGAACTTCGCTTTGGCCAATGGCTTCGTTAACACATTAGCTATTTGTTCCTCCATCGCAACATACTGGAGCTTCACTGCTCCTCTCTGCACCATATCCCTAATATAGTGATACTTGATCTCGATGTGCTTCGACTTGTCATGGAACATTGGATTCTTTGACAACTTCACGCAACTATGGTTTCCACAATGTATACAAGTAGCATCCATCTGGAGATCAAATAAATCAGATAGTAGCTTCCACAACCATACTGCCTCACAACTAGCTGAACAAGCTGCGAGATACTCTGCTTCAACTGTACTCAGTGCCACACAGGATTGCTTCCTGCTAAACCAAGAGATCACACCTGATCCCATACTAAAGCAACACCCTGAAGTGCTCTTCCTATCGATGGCACTGCCTGCCCAATCTGAATCAACATAACCCTCTAGGTTAATCCTTTGATTCACATTGTACTTGAGCGCATAATCAACTGTACCCCTCATGCACCTCAGAATATGCTTTGCAGCAATCAAGTGAACATTTCTTGGATCTGTCAAGAACTGGCTCAAGGTGTTTACAGTAAAGCAAATGTCTGGTCTCGTGTTCGTCAGGTACATCAATGACCCAATCATCTGATGATACATCGTAGCATCAACCAAATCTGATGAAACATCGCTCAATAGCTTCAGGTTCGATGCCATAGGTGTGGCGATAGTCTTGCAGTCCATCATCCCAAACCTCTTCAGGATCTCTACTGCATACTTCCCTTGTCCAAGGAAGATTCCATCCGCACTTTGCCACACCTCCATACCTAGAAAATAATGCATCATACCCAAGTCCTTCATCTCGAACTCGGTAGCAAGCTTCTCTTCGTATTACCAATCAACCCATCCATACCTGTTACAAACATATCATCTACATATAGTAGAAGCATCACTGGGTTGCCATATTCAATCTTGTAGTAAAGGTTGGAATCTGATTTACTCTTGGTAAAGCCCAAACTGGATAGAAAGCTGTCAATTCTGTCGTACCAGGTCCTGGGTGCCTGTTTCAAACCGTACAGGGCTTTCTTCAATCTGCATACATGAGACTCCGGCCTGTCATGTGTCTCAAAACTGAGTGGTTGTTCTACATACACTTCCTCTTCTACTACACCATTCAAGAAAGCTGTCTTGACATCCATATGGTGTATCTTCCATTTCATCACTGTAGCCAGAGCAAGTATTGATCTGATGGAAGTGTATTTGGCTACAGGTGCAAAGGTTTCTTCATAGTCTATTCCTTCCTTTTGAGAGAAACCACAAGCCACAAATCTTGCCTTGTATTTTTCAATGCTACCGTCTGCAACATGTTTGATCTTGTAGATCCATTTGGAAGTTACAATTGACTTCCCGTCTGGTCTTGGGACAACATCCCAAACATCATTATTCATGATCAATTGGTATTCTTCGATCATAGCATCCTTCCATTCTTTCTATTCTGCTGCTTCTTTATAACTGGAAGGTTCTTTATCAATGAAATCACATAGTAAAGCTACATACCCGGAGCAGAATCTGGTCCTCTTTCTTTCTCTGTGATTCTCTTTTGGAGCTCCATATCTTTCCGCACCTTGGATAAGTTCTTGTACCCAAGCAGGTTTCCTCTTATGAGGATTCTTCTCTAGAGGTGGATCTACAGGTCTTTGTGGTTCTTCAAATTCTCGATCTTCTTCTTGAGTTTCTTCATTCATGGTTGTATCATGAATTTTGGGTGCTTCTGCTTCTTCAGGTTCTTCAGTAGGTCTCTTTCTGGATTTGTTGTAAGCTGTGTCTTCATAAAATGTCACATCCCTGGTGATGTCAATATTGTATCTTGGGAAATATTTTCTGTAAGCCTTTGAGCTTTCAGAGTATCCCACAAATATACCCTTCTTTCCTGAAGGATCTAATTTAGTCCTCTTCTCTTTTGGAATGTGGATGTATATAAGACAGCCAAATATTCTGAGATGGCTGACTTCTGGTTTCTTGCCGGAGAAGACTTCTTCAAGAGTCTTATTCTCAAGTACTCTATGTGGAGTACGGTTCTGTACATACACCGCTGTTCTGGCAGCTTCCGCCCAAAGATGCATAGGAATATCTTGATCATGAAGCATTGCTCTTACAACTTCCATGATAGTTCTATTCTTCCTCTCTGCAATCCCATTCTATTGTGGATTGTAAGGAGTGGACAAATCCCTCCTAATCCATGATTCTTTGCATAGCTCTTTGAATTCATTTGAAGTGAATTCTCCACCATTATCTGATCAAAAGGTCTTGATCTTCTTTTCAGTATGGTTCTCGATCAAGGCTTTGATTTCCTTGAAATTACTCAATACTTCATCTTTGTTCTTCATGAAGTAAACCCATGTCTTCCTAGAAAAGTCATCAATAAAAGAAACATAATATGCATACCCGCTTAGGGAGTTTGATGACATAGGACCGCATACATCGGAGTGGATGATTTCCAAGATTCCTTTTGCTTTGCTTTCACTGCTTGGAAATGTCTTCTTTGTATTCTTTCCTTTCACACATCCTTTGCAGACCCGATCATGTTTTGCTTGGATTTCTGGAAGACCTTCAATAACTTTTCTTGCAATAGGTAGTGCTATGTAATGCACATGTGCAAGCCTTCTATGCAAAAGTTCACTTGGCTCTACTGTGTCATGGACTAGGGCTTGTTCTGGATGGCCCTTCAATTTGTACAAACCTCCTTCTTGTTCTCCAATCACTGCCACATCATCGATAGTCTTTCCTTTTGGCCACATGATGACTTGACCATCTATGAATGCAACCCGCATTCCTTTTGCATCTAATGCTGATATGGAGAGAAGGTTCTTCTTGAGTCCTGGCACAAACAATACTTCTTTCATTGTTAGAGACCTTCCAGAGTCTAGCTTATAGGAAGATTCCCCACTACCTTTTATTGGATATTGGTAGTCATCTCCTAGCTTCACCTTGTGAGGAGATTCATGTTTTGACAGTCTCACAAAGGATTCCTTGAATCCAGTCATATGTTTGGAAGCCCCACTGTCTATAAGCCAATCATCACTTCCATGAGTAATGTTACCTGTGAGAGTGGAGATCAGAACATATTCATCCTCGCTTGAAGAATCTTCACTTTCATATCTGGATCTCTTCTTGGATGGTTCATCATCCTCTGCAGCATGAGCATGATGTCTTCTTTTGTTGCTCCTCTTCATTAGTTTCTGTTTTTTAGGACAATTCCTTACATAGTGTCCTGCTTCATCACATGTATAACATATGATCCTAGATAAATCTTTTCTAGTGTTATCTTTGTGAGAGTGCTTACCTCTGGAGCTATGAGATCTTCTTTTGGTTGACTTGGAATGTGATTTGGAGTGTATTGTGAGGGCTTGATCTTCACTTCCCATCTTTTCTTCTCGAGCTGCTATCCGAGCTTCTTCTTGAGAGCACTCTTCCCATAGTCTGCTGAATTTGACTAACTTCTTTCTAGCACAGATTCCTTGGATGAAAGAATCCCATGACCTAGGAAGGCCATTCAAGGTAGTCATCACAATCTCTGCATTTTCCACTTATTCATCAACAGCTTCTAGTTGTTCCTTGATTTGAGAAACTCTTGTGAAGTAAGACTGGATTGTTTCTACATTCTGAATCTTCACATTCTTTAGTTGGTTTCTCAGAGTCATCTTCCGGTTTATGTTCTTCCCTTCAAACAATTTGGGTAGGGCATCAAACATAGCTTTAGGTGTCTTTAGGGAGGACACCTGTGGTATGAGATGGTCCTTGATAGAATCAGCAATGATTCTCTTTGCCATAACCAACTTCTTCTTATGCAAGGCCTTAGCCTCATCTCCCTCTGGAACTGGAACCTCCTCATGGATGTAGGAGTCTAACTCATTCTCTTCCAGGACCAGGGAGATCCTATACTTCCAAGCTCAGAAGTTATCAGCTCCCTCAAGCTTTTCATCGAGCTTGGTATGATGAGACATCTTAACTGAGAACCTCAAATGGAAATACAAAATATTTTAGATCTTACCAGGTCAAGATGTCGGATTTGAAACTTGAGCTGAAATCTTGTAGAGCTGGTTCAGGAGCAAATTAGGGTTTTGCTTTTCTGGAGTTCTGTCCACCCAAATTCCTTGAAATTTATCCCTAACTTCAATTTTTGGGAGGAGATCAATCCAGGCCTGGGCTCACTAAAAAATTCCTCTTCTGTGAAAGGCCCTAATTTTCGGCAGTAGTGACAGGTCCAAAACTGAAAAACCTTAGAATTGGATTCTGCTTTGATAGAAAGATGCACCCTAAGGAGGAGAGTTATTCCACCTTACTTTTGCTGAAAATATGTGGAGAGAGATCCACAAAGTAGGAAGCCCTAGTTCCCACAGCTGCACAATGTCTTCTTCTCAAGTTAGCTCTGATACCATGTTAGTTTTTCAACATTCAAACTAGCATTATGTTAGGATCTTTACTAAGAGAACAACAAGTACAACAATCAAACACAAGAGACAATAAACACAGTGTTTTTCATCGGGGAAACCATAAATGGAGAAAACCCCGCAACTTCCTCAGAGATAGAATCAGCACAAAAGGTAAAACCCCAAAATAGTAAGATTCACTCCCAATAGCAGTAATCTTCTTCTTGTCTAGCCCCACTGTCTTCTCCTTCCTCAACTATGCGCTACACTTGAGTGTGTGAGTGATGTCTTCTAAATAGAGAGTCCAACTCTCTATTTATACTAATCCCAACATGACTAAAACCCTATTAGGGCCAACCTCTACTTGGAGAGTCTAATAACCCTAGTGCCCCAAAACTGCGGGGACTTTAACCCTTAGACAATCAGAGGGTTATCCACTATGACTTGACATGACTTGTTTACATGATTGATTCTCCCGATCGAAACATCGAGGTGTGACATAACATGATAACATCCTGGAATAAACATCAGGTTACAATAGATAAGAAATACAAGTGAATACATTCCAAAGTTACAATTACATCAACAGTGTGGGTGCATCTTCCTCACTTACCCTTGCACTGCTGGAACTCGAAGTCATTGGAATCCATTGGAAACACCCTAGGAAAATACATAGGTCAAGCAGAGAGAAATGATCAGTACTCCTGTGCAAGAATCTGTGTGGAGGTGGACCTGGAAATAGGGTTACCAGACAAACAACAGGGAAAAAAGGAAAAGAGGCATTGGCAGGGTCTGGTGCACCCACAGCAGGGCATGAACAAGGGAAAGGAAATAAAGATCAACTAAGGGCAGAAGCTTCGAAAAACCCTTTTGAAATATTCAATGCAACAATATAAAATCCAAAATCAGTAACTGAGGAGATATAGCAGCAAACTCCCCCTCTTACAGTGGAGAAGGAAACGACGGAAAAACCCACCACATATCCCCAACATGGAACTTCTCCTCACCCTCCTATGCATAGATAACAAGGAAAAACCCACCAAAATCCTCAGGGTTATCGAAAGATGAGTCTTTGGAGAGGCCCTCCAAAAAAGCAAGGACGAAATCTCGCAGGGAATCTCGGCAGAAAGAAGTAGAGACAAAAAAAATGCAGGGAGCAATCCATAATCAAAATGTCCATCGAGAGAAATACCAGAATAAGGCCCCTTAAGGGAGGTTCATCCCATCCGAATCTCAGTAAATAATGCGACTAGTCTCTTAGAACTGTAGAGGCTTGGGGAACCCTTTGGAAGCCGAAGCAGTCAAAGATATTTTGAAAATAGAATCTCTCGAGATCCTCATGCTCCAAGAGACTAATATTGAAGGGTAAACCCTTCTTGAGATAAACAATTCAAAGGGGAAGAAAAATACAGGAAGGCCATTAGTGCTAGAGGCACCTCTGGGGGCCTTGCAACTTTGTGGTCGGAAGAGGAGTTTCACTTAGAAATCTCTTTTGAAACCCAACACTGGATCTTCACAGAACTCACCACACTACAAATAAGCTCACCTTTTCACTCTTCAACCTTTATGTCCCTATACTTCATTCAGAGAAGAAATATTGCTTGCTAACTCTTTCAATTTTTCTAGAAATATATTCCCACTAGAATATAATAGTTACTGGAGATCTAAATATTCTCTTTGATCCAAAAGAAAAGAGGGGAGGAAACACTGTAAAGGATCAAATGCTACCCCTTGTAGAGGAACTAATTCAACAATGGGATATTTTAGATTTCAGGGCAAAGAGAGGCATATACACTAGGACAAACAATAGAGTTGGGGTTGATCACATTGCTTCAAGCCTGGATCATTTCCTTGTCCAAAGTTCATTACTACTGGGCAAGTGGTTGATCTCCTCTAAAAGTCTACCAAAGTTGACTTTGGACCATAAACCCATCCTGCTACAACTGTAAGAGGAAGAGAATCCGGGTCCCATACCTTTCTGATTCAGTCCACTCTAGATTGAAAAAGAAGGGTTCATGGAAAGTGTTATATCAGCTTGGTCCACTTCAGTGATAGGGTCTCCTTCCTTTGTGTGGGATCAGAAGCTAAAGGCCATGAAGATATCATTGAAAGATTGGGTCACAAATCCCAATAATAACCCTACTAGGCACATAAAGGAGACTTTACAACTGTTAGAAAATATGCAATTAGAACTTGAGAGCAAGGAAATTACTAGTTCAGATTTAGAAAAAGAGCAAGCAGCCCAAGCCAAGTCTTTCCTCTCTTTTCAGCAAGAAGAAGAGTTTTGGAGGCTTAAGTCTCGAAGCCTATGGTTAAAGGAAGGAGAAATAAACACCTATTTCTTCCTTAGACAATACAGAGCCATACTTTCCAGAAATCACATTTTTGAAATAACCTCTCCATACTGGACTCTTTTCAAAGGGCATGCACAATTTAAGTTGGCTGGAGGAACACATTTCAGAACCTGTATAAAGATAATAGAGAATCCAGGGAGGAAGTCTCATTTGACTTCCTTTCCCACATCCCTCTTCTAGTCACCATGGAAGACAACACAACTCTCTCAAATCCCTTTTTTGAGGAAGAGATATGCAGTGTAATTTGGTGCATGGAGCCGGACAAGGCCCCTGGTCCTGATGGTTTTTCAATCCATTTTTATAGGATTTGTTGGGAAATCATCAAGTCTGATTTTTTGAGAATGCTTAAATCTTTTCAACAAAAATCCAAAGTCGGAGGCAGTTTTAACTCCACTTTCCTTTCCCTAATACCCAAATAAGTGAATCCGGGCACTTTTGGAAAATTCAATCCAATCTCACTATGCAACACCTCCTATCAAATTCTATCTAAACTTCTGGAAAACAGAATCAAACCTCTTCTTGGGAAACTCATTTATCCCAGCTAGGGAGGCTTTTTCAAAGGGATACATATCATTGGCAATGTGATCCACGTCCAATAAGCCATCCAATCCAGTCACCAATGACAGGAGAAAGGAATGATAATAAATATCAACATGGCAAATGCATTCGATCAGGTAAAGCACTCTTTCCTTTACAAAGTTCTTCTTTCCTTCACGTTCAATACTGATTTTGTCAACTTGATCAAAGCATGCATATAAAAACCGTGGATAGCTCCACTAGTTAATGGCAGATCGACCAACTACTTCCAAGCCTTGAGGGGAACAAGGCAAGGCTGCCCCCCCTCTCCTTTCCTTTACATATTGATGGCTGGTTCGTTAAGTAGAAAAATAACAATAGAAAAGAAAGAAGGGATAGCTCCAGGCATTAGGATAATGAAAGGCATAGATCTAATCAATCATGCACTATTTGCATATGACTCTCTTCTGATGGGGGGAGCCTCCATCAAGATTGCTAAGGTCTTTAGTGTTATCCTAAAATATTTTTGCAGCATTTTTGAATCCCTCATCAACAAAAGGAGGAGCGCTGTGTTTGGTTGGAATGTAGATCAACATGCTATCCTTCGAATAGCCCATTTTTTGGGGTTGTCGGGCTATGCAACTTATGAAAAAATAAAATACCTCGGGCTCCCTTTAACTTTGGGCTCTAACAAATCTTCGCTAGGGCCTGAAGTTATAAGTAAAATGAAAACCAAAATAAAATCCTAGGGTGGCTAATGGCTCACCAAAGCTGGTAAACTCACTCTAGTTAAATCGATACTCTCCTCCTTACCAATTTACTAGGATTCCTTTCTCTTAGCTCCAAACATGATCATGGAACAAGTCTCCAAGTTGCTTCACAAATTTCTATGGCGGAGGAAAATTAAACCATAGAAAATTCCACTTAGTAAAGTGGGACACAGTAAAATCACCTCTGGCAGAAGGAGGGATGCAGATACGAGATTCTGGGCTTGCAAACATTGCATTGGGAGGTAAAATTCCATGGAACTTATTCTCTAATAGCACACACCCAGTTAGCCTTATTATAAGGAAAAAATATATGAAAGATGCCTCTCTTTGAAACCTCCAGGCCATCAACATCCCCAAAGAAACGATAATGTGGAACCTATGTAGGCGAGGGCTTGAGCTCTTCCAAAAAAAAATGTATCGTATCCCTAGAAATGGGAAAAACACATTGTTGTGGAAAAACATAATAATGGGACAACCACCTATGGACAACTCTGAAGACTTTAAAGGTGCCTGAGATTGGCTTAAACAACAAGGCTTCAACATGCTAGTAGATATTTCTTCTTGGGACGATTTTGGAAATTGGAAATCCTGGTCCTTTCCACGTTTTCCAGAATATTTAAGAAAACAGACTTGGCACCGGTTCATATGAAAATGAAGGATAGATGGGGATGGGGAAGAATGGAGTATACATGGTTGCGCAGGGATTCACCTCACTTCAATCGAATCAAGTGTCGGTTCTCTCAACCACATTTTGGAAGCAAGTATGGGATCCCCTTAGTCTCCCCAAAATGATTTTATTTATTTATTCTGGGTTCTAATTCATAGAAAGGTTTTAATTGAAGACAATATGATAAAACATGGCATTATCGACCCTCATAGATGCTCCATGTGCTGCAATGCTTATGAAACCAATGACCATCTGTTTGTGGACTGCATATTCGCCTATGAAGTTTGGACTCTCACCCTCCACTGTCTCAACGTTTCCTCTTTGGTGAAAATCCCTCTAGTTATGCTCTTGTCCACTTGGAGAATGAGATATCCACATACAATCCGAGGAAAGTCTGTGTGGAGCAGAATTTGGGTAGAAATTCCCAAATATGTTTGTTGGAATATCTGGCTCACCAGAAATGATCAAAATTTTAAGCATACTCGACATTTCCCCTTGAAGGTGGCTGCAAAATTTAAATCTCTTCTTCTTGAAATAGTGGCCACTCAAACTTTCAAGAAGGATAATTCGCTCCTCCTCGAAGAAAAGAAATGGCTGGGCACTTACACTTTTAGAGACTAAAAAAGGTATCTAGTCAACCCATCATAACTCCAAGATGGCAGTTAAGAGACACAAAAGCAGTCTTTCAAGCTTGGTGGAGGTCTTAGGGTAAAGCTACGAGCTTCTTTGATAGTGCCTCCAAAGGAAATCCAGGGATATCAGGAGCAGGGGAGTGATATACTCCCCAAACGGTACTAGAATAGAAAGTTTTAGCCGGGGACTAGGCCATAAAACCAACAATCAAGCAAAAATTCTAGGGCTTCTAAAAGCCTGCCAGATTGCTCGAGGAAAAGGGATTAAAGAAATACAAGTTTTTGGTGACTCATAAATACTAATAAAGATTTTAAATTCGGATGATTTCTTCAACAACCCGTTGCTCAATAAGACATTGTTCTCTAGAGCATTGCTAGAATGTGTTTTAATTTTGTTTAGTGGCTTGATGTAATATTGTACTTAGTTTCATAATGATGATTATTATAACATCATTTGTGGGGAAATTCTACATGTAACTTGGCTTCATTAGACTTTTGTAATATCACACATTGAGATAATTTTGAGAGTTATTTGGTAGTGACTTGTTTGTCAGGTAACGTTGACCTACACTAGTAGGACATTTTAATCCACACCTCTCCCTTATCCATTAACGATCTTATCATCAAACTTTATGGTTTGATTGCACCGAGAGGCGCTCTACAGCCCAATATGGGGGAGATGTTGTAACGTTACATAATGTTCCTCTTGTAAATGTCGGCTATAAATATTTTTTTTTCTTATGTTGTAACATTACAAGACGAACAAAATAATAAAAAATAAAAAATTTAATTATCCGCCAACATAAATGTTGGCCAAAAAAATAACCTAATATGAGGGAGATATTGTAATGTTTGTTACTAACAAAATAATAAAAAATAAAATTTTAATTATCGTCCAAAATAAATGTCGGCCAGAAAAACAACCTAATATGAGGGAGATGTTGTAATGTTCCTACCTAAAAAAACAATAAAAAAGTAAAAATTTAATTATCCGCCAAAAAAATGTGGGCCAAAAAAAAACCACAATATGGGGGAGATGTTGTAATGTTCCTACCTAACAAAATAATAAAAAATAAAATATTTAATTATCCGTAAAAAAATGTTGGCCTTGCACATGGTTTTAAAACCATGTGCAAGTCCTTCTAAACAACCCATGGTTTTATTGTACATGGTTTTGGAGGGCCTTGCACATGGTTTTAAAACCATGTGCAAGGCCTCCTAAACAACCCATGGTTTTATTGTACATGGTTTAGGAGGGCCTTGCAAATGGTTTTAAGACAATGTGTAAGGCCTCCTAAACAACCCATGGTTTTAGGAGGGCCTTGCATATTGTTTTAAAACCATGTATGGGGATATTTTGTAATGTTCGTTCCTAACAAAATAAAAAATAATAAAAAATATTATAGGTCGACTATAAATAATATTAAATATTAATAATAAAAATATTATATGTGGACCTTAAATAAAAAGATGCGTCTTTTGGTTTGAATCAAATCAATGGCTATATATAGGACACACCAAAGTTGATATCTCATTGAGTGCAGTACCTAAGAAGAGGTTTGTACCTCGAGAGATTTGATCCCTCTCGACGCTCGATAGAGCCTAGGGTTTGGATCTAGGCTGGTTAATCTCCACCCTTGATTGTGCCTTATGATCAATGGTCCAGGTTTCACCTAATTACTATAAATTGACATCATTAGTCTTGGATCAAGTAAATGGAAGGTAACTTATGGTATTGATGTTTAACTTGGACCCTATGGATATTTAGGCCAAATAATCCATATGTTGGAGAGTTGTATGGATCCCATTTGAACAACATACATGTGTGTTCTCTAGCAGATGTAATTAGAAGATGGAATTCATTTGCATTTCCCCCTTAATGACAACTTCAAACATCCTAGGTAAAGTGGTAAAACACTTCATTATTTGTTGTTGTTAAGGATAAGTTATTGAGTGGAACAATGTAGAAAACCATCAATAAGCTGCAATCATATCCTCAATAAGGTACAAGAATAAGACACTTGTTACCACTAAGAATCAAAGTAGAATGAGCAATAATGACAACATCAATGTGCTCATGATGAAGTGTTAAAAAAATAAAGAAAGAATATCCCCAACGAGACATGAAAGATAACATAACATGAATTTGAATGTGATCCAACAGGTTGAAGGTGTTGATGATCAACTAAAGTGCTCAATCAAGAACTTGAACATAATCTCACAATGGTCATCAAGTTCAACAAGTGCTCAAATATGCACCATATGAAATGTATAATGGTCTTCCCAACACAAATACATTTTGCAAAGAAAGCACCAATTCTACTATTAAGAATTTGTCTCAAACATATACTGTTGTCATAGTCAAACAAATGAGATATGTGGCCATTACCATCCCGAATAATCATATGACTAATTCATGAATTTTGGGGCAGTTGATGTCTTGCTACAAATTTGTTTATAATTTTTTTCTACAGGAAATGACATCAAATTCCGTTGAAGACCCTTTTGAGATATAAAAGAGATATTTACATCAATATATAAATTTTGTTCTGTAGTAGTTTGAGAAGCGATAAAATCCCTCCTGAATCTCAAGGTACATGCGATCTTCTTATTGTTGGCAATATGGCAGATGAATTTGTTGGCATTGATGTCAATATGTGATGTGGAGGAAATGATGACATGGAATGACATAGATGATGATGGTGTTCTGGAGATATCATGAAGACATTATAAGCAATCTGACATCATTTTGGAAAAGTATGGCAATTTGGTAAAAAACAGGAAAATGACCAAGTATGGGGAAATTAGTAAAAAATGCCTCTGGGAAATGCATGCCATAATTTATAGGAGAGTATAAATTCCCTCACCCCATGGGGGTCCTGTAGATAAGTGGTTTTCCTACCTGAACATGTCTTCAGTTTGTCCTGAAAGTGCATGAGGGAGAAGTTATGGACCTGCCAAAGTATGTGTTTAGCAAGAAAAAATGACTAAATTGCCTCAGAAAGATACCCTCCCTAAATTATAGGTTAGAGTAAATGCTCGAAGAACATGGGGTTATTGTAGTATGTTGGATTTTATATCTAACCATGGCCTTATTTCTCCTTGATCATGTCTGGAGAAAACGTTATTGATTTGCCAAAAAGGGGTTTCAGAATAAGTTTTGGAGGAAGTCCTAAAATTGACTGAGTGTCAAATCACCAGGTTGAAGAGGCATTTGGAAATGCCCACCAAAGCTTGTCTGAGTGATGATAAATTCATAAGAAGGTATAGGAATGTTATTTGATGAACTTGATATCTAGACATGCTCTTAGTATTTCGTATGGTGACTACATGAGGAAAATATCAACCTACCAAAAGAGGTAAAACCATTATTTTGCATATTCAAAAGTATAAAAAAATGATTAAAGTGTTGAATTGAGCAGTTTTAAGAGCATTTTAAAGTGACTTCCAGAGACTGTGTGTTTGTCAGTAAGTTTTTAAGGCGACATGGTCTTGTTCCTAGTTGAGGTGGCTACCTACCCATACCCCTAGTTTGTTTAATCATGGTCAAGATGTGAAAAATATAAGTCTTCCAAAAGTTAGAAAAGTATGCCTGTACAATATTGGTGAAATAAAAGAGTGAGCTACAAGAAATTAATAAACATAAATTTATAAAAGGATTTCTTCATATGTTGAGAAGGATTTAATGGATGGTATTTTGGAAGATGTATTTAAGGATGGTATTTTGCATATATTTAACTGAGCAAAGTTTATTATTTATAATATAATAAACATAGTTTCGAGTAGCTATAGGATATAAAGCCCAATAGAAGTAGCCCACGACAAGAGAAGGAAGAAATGCTCGCTGAGGGTTTAATAAAGACACATGCATGCTGCAGATGAAGGGAGCCTCTGATTTGAAAATAAAAGAACCCTGAGCCAGAGATTAAAAATCCGAGATGTGGAAATATGATTGTAGGATGAAGGTTACGCTTGTAGGATGAAGGATTAACCTGTCGAAATTCGTTGCAAACAAGAATGACACCAAGGTCCATTTATAAGCTTTTTGCTTTAACCAACCATGGTGGTACTTTGAACAATGGACATTATACCGCCCATGTGAAGCATCGACATGGGTGATGAGTCCACACTGAAGAGAACTTTGCATGTGGAAAATAAACCGCTCTTTAACCTATTTAGCTGATTATTTCACCATGTTTATTGGTTTGGATGATGCCAACAAAATTTGTTCAACTCCTATGCGATTAGTATTTGACACTCTGTAACCTCGTGAGCTCTTATGCAGTTCCAGGATTTTATGCCAATGATGTCAAAGGTTTATATTTATCCTTTTCACGATATTGGAAAAATTCCAATTGAAATGAAGTCAACGAAGTTTTATGATGAGTAATACTTTATTAAGTTGCAGGTTGTTAAGAATAACAATATAAAAACTTAAATGACATGTTACAAAACATAAAGACATGTTGTTAAGAATACCAATATAAAAACTTAAGTGATATATTATAAAACATAAAGAGGCATGTATTGTGAAAAGTTATGATGTCTTATAAAAGATAAAGAGATGATGTTTTATTTAAAAAGAAAACAAAGGAGGAATCACATTATTATATTAGTTAAATTTTTAATGAAGAGACATGTCCTCTTTCAAAATGATATCATATCATTTTAAGAGTCACAGTGATTCAAGTTCCAAGACTATTGAAGCATATATAACTTTGAAATCGGAGTGTGTCTAAGTGTATCTCGGTGGATAAAATATAATATTTTGGTAGATATTCTACCTTCGACATGAACCTTGTGTTCATTCGAACAAACTGGTGTTTGTAATTAGGTTGGAGCCTGAATGAAGATTGGATTCCTCTCTACATGCTAGGTTATGTATACAAGCTGGGTCTTGTAAGAGAGTTGAGTCTCTCAATCTAGCTGGGTCTTGTAAGAGAGTTGAGTCTCTCAATCTAGCTGGGTCTAGATCATTAATGCTATGTAATGTAAAATCCTATATAATAAAAAGGTATTTGACATATTCATATATGTGTTGTTATTCAAGTGTGTTTGTATATTTCATATATATATACAATTGGTAAATGTCATGATTGGTTCATAATACATATGACTAATTAAATTAGTGCTTTGAAAAAATGATTTTTAAGTTTTAAGAGACACCAATTCACCCTCGCCCCCCTCTCAGTGTCTGAGTCCTGTTCTACAATTGGTATCAGAGCAGGTTGTCTTTGAACATCTCACTGCTGGAATACTGATCCAAAAGAAAAACAGGTCCATTTTTAGAGCCAAGCACTTAATCTAAAGATAGGTGCCAGAATCATCATTTTAAAAATGGCTAGAAATGTAGATGATAAAATCCCCTTGTTTAATGGAAATGACTATGCCAATTGGAGGGATGCCATGAAGTTTCAGTTGAAGTCCAAAGGAGCACATGTGTGGGATGCAGTAGCAAGCAAGAAATGGTACTTAAAGAACAAAACTAGAATTTAAAAAAATGATCAGAAATTCAATTCTATCGCTTTGCAAACCATTAAAAGAGCCTTATCAAATGATGTCAAGATGAGACTAGGGCACTACACCTTAGCAAGAAAGCTATGGCTAAATATTGAAGACACATATCAAGCCAAGTATCAAAGTGCAGGAGAAGATACAAGTAAAAAATCTGATGAAGAAATAAGTGAAGATATGTTGAGTAGTGAAGAGAACAATCCCTCATTTGTTTCATCACAAAGCAAATAAAACATTGGGCTAGATGAACTTCAAATGACATTTGTTATGATGATGAAGTACTCTCTAAGGAAAAATAATAAGACCTATTAATTCTCAAAGATAAAAGCATGATTACTAATAATTAAGACTTGAAGAAATTGAAGAAAGACTTTCTTATTGCAATTGAAAATACCAAGAAAAAGATAAGTTTTTATCCTATAAATGTTTTTGATAATATTGAAAACATGTTTATGGTCACTCTAAGTGAGCTCGAAACTATTTTCAAGATAAATGAGTTACTACATGGATTATGGATGGAATCCAAAAATTCTAGAAGAACATGCAAGAGTCTAGTAGATACAAAAAATGACTTGAAGATCCTAAAGGATAAGTTTTGTGCACTAACCAAGAAACATGAGGCTGCTGAGATGATAGTGAATGAGAAAAGGATCCAACTAGATGGCAAGGAAAAAGAATTGAAGAACACTTTCTATAGTTTTAATTTACAATGGGAAAACAAAATTAATGAAATAAAAGAGGTAAAGTTTGATGTCTTTAACCTTAGAAGACAGATTAAAGCTAATGAAAGAGGGCTTCCTGACCAAGAGAACCAAATGAGAGGAAGGAAGTCTATAGAGAGGAAAAATTTACTGGATTGGGAAAAGAACCTACAAGAAAGACAAGTAAGGCTTATATAAGGACAAAGGTCACTAAATCAAAGAGAAGAATATTTGAATATGGACATAAAATAGATTGAGAAGGAATTGCAGGATGACAAGAAGAATATTGAAAAAGATCATGCAACCTTAAAGGAGAAAGAAGCTAGGTATCAAAGGATGGTTTCCTTAGTCATTAGAAAAGAGGATGCTACTAAAGAAAAATATATTATTAACAAAGAAGAGGAAGAATCTACATGTCTCACATGAAGTGAGATAAAGAAAAGTTACGCTAGTACATTCACAAAAGGTGGAGAAAGGAAAGCAATGAATTATCTTCAATCCAAATATATTTCTCCATACAAGGGAAATGAGAAGAGCAATCTATATAATAGATCAACCATTATAGATGAAATTTGGAGTAAGCAAAGACCGTTCCATGACAGAACTGGTCTTGGATACAAAAAGGATGAAGAAGTTGAGAAAGGGAATCCCATGTCCAAGTTTGAGGAAGGTTCTTCTTCTTCAAAAAGATAGAGGGTAATCACAAATAAGATACTAGACCAAAACTCTACCATGAGAATGAATTATGGAAGACAAAGGATAAAACATGAAGCATATAAAAAAGGAAGCTTATCACATCATACTAACACTTGGTATGATAACATATTCAATGGTCATTGCTAATCTTGTCACAAACATGGACACAATGCAGTGGAATGTGATGTTTTTGAAAAGAAAACTCGAAAGAGTTCCTCTGAAAAGATAAAGTTTTGGAGATGCAAGCTTGTTGGGCATACAACAAAGTTTTGTCACTCCATAAGGTGTTTCAATTGTGAAGGATTTGGGAACAAAGCACAAAATTGCATGAATCCAAAGACACAATACAATCAAAAGGAGAATGCCTCAAGGAGTCAAAGAAAGGATTTGAAAAGAGACAACATACAAACTCCAGAAAGCAAGATGCCTCATGACATGTATTTAAAGGTGGAATCTGAGCAAATCCATAAAGAATCAAGAGAGACAAGTCCACAGAGGAAGATAAAGAAAGTTTGGAGACCAAAGACAGGAGGTCTTAATCCTCATGCCAAAATAGGTGACTCTTATGGAAATGAATCTCCAGAAGAATACACTCATTCTATAAATGATGCCCACTTCATGGCTGAAGAAAATCCAAGTGTTGAAGAGGACTTGGAAATGACTCTTTTACTTTGTTAAAGAGTCATGATTAGATGTCAGAATCTAGTTGCTTCAGTTCAAGATTAAAAATGGAATTAAAGACCTAAATATGACTTAGATCTAAAATCAGTATCTAATTTTGGATAGGTTAGCAACTAGTGTCCCTAAAGAGAAGAAAAGTAATCCTTGAAACTGATAAGATTTTCCAAATAGAAAGGATGTTATGAGTAAAAGAGAATTTCTTGGTTAACTTGTATTACATGTTTAAGAAAGAGCACTAAGTTAGGGGGAGTCAATTTGAAAGAAAAATCTGTCTATTTTTTGTTCAAAGAGAGCATTATTTGAAGATAAAATCATATCTGTACCTAAGAGTGCAATAGAGGATTATATGTTTGAAGACAGAATGAAGTATTTTAAATAGCAGCAAGAGAGGGAAAAATATTGACATTTGAGGAGGAGAAAATATATTCATTATCATTGATGTGAGAGGTCACTATGATGAAAAATAATAGTCAATTTGTGAAGGAAACTTGCAACCATGGAAGATGTGTTAAAGAAACCCTAATTTGATCAAAACGATTAAGCAGACCTTATGATCAAATGTGGATTTTAATTGATGATTTTGAAAGCCATAAACGATAGAGATACATCTTACAAAAAATCCTACTCTATTTTGAAGAAGCTTTGACCACTAAAAGGACATGGAACCCAAGGAAGGACTAGATGATGATGCTCTATTTTTTTTGGATTACTTAGGACAGTCATGGAAAACTAGAAGCATAGTGATACAAAAATGAATATGTTGATGCACTGTTGAAACATCATGTGAAGTAAACCATGGATCAAAGAAGTTTAAACAAGAAGCTTGTTACTTGTTCTACAATTGAGACTTGAGAACTAGTTGAAGAATACTATCGACAGAACTGAAGTGTAAAAACCCTTTGCAAGTTGTCCAATGTGAAATATGTGATCTTGTTCTACAATTGATTACATTGCTATTCACTCATGTGAAAAGAGATAGATGAAAAAATGGGTACCAGTGATCAAATTCAGGGGGAGTCATTCAACCCTTTTCCCTTGATGTCAAATGGAGAGAAATGAAGAGTATTGCCATCAATGCCAAAGGGGCCCGGAGATTGTTGGCAATATGGAAGATGAATTTGTTGGCATTGATTTCAATATGTGATGTGGAGGAAATGATGACATGGAATGACATATATGATGATGGTGTTATGGAGATATCATCAAGACATTATAAGCAATCTGACATCATTTTGGAAAAATATGACAATTTGGTGAAAAACAGGAAAATGACTAAGTATGGGGAAATTAGTAAAAAATGCTATCAGGAAATGCACGCCATAATTTATAGGAGAGTATAAATTCCCTCATCCCATGGGGGTATTATAGATAAGAGGTTTTCCTACCTGACCATGTCTTCAATTTGTCCTAAAAGTGTTTGAGGGAGAAGTTGTGGACATGCCAAAACAGGGGTTTAGCAAGCAAAAATGACTAAATTTCCTCAGAAAGATGTCTGCCCTAAATTATGGGTTAGAGTAAATGCTAGAAGAACATGGGGGTATTATAGTATGTTGGATTTTATATCTAACCATGGCCTTAGTTCTCCTTGAGCATGTCTAGAGAAAAAGTTATTGATCTGCCAAAAAGGGGTTTCAGAATAAGTTTTGGAGGAAGTCCTAAAATTGACCGAGTGTCAAATCACTAGGTTTAAGAGGCATTTGGATATGCCCGCCAAAGCTTGTTTGAGTGATGATAAATTCATAAGAAGATATAGGAAAGTTCTTTGATGAGCTGTCTATCTAGCCATGCTCTTAGTATTTCTTATGGTGACTACATGAGGAAAATATCAGCCTACCAAAAGAGGTAAAAACATTAGTTTGCATAATCAAAAGTATAAAAAAATTGACAAAGTGTTGAATTGAGCAGTTTGTAAGACAATTTTAAAGTGACTGCCAGAGGTTGTGTGTTTGTTAGTAAGGTTTTAAGGTGACATGGTCTTGTTCCTAGTTGAGGTGGCTACCTAGCCATACCCTCAGTTTGTTTAATGATGGTCAAGATGTGAAAAAATATAAGTCTTTCATAAGTTAGAAAATTATGCCTGTACAATATTGGTGAAATAAAAGAGTGAGCTACAGGGAATTAATAAACATAAATTTATATAAGGATTTCTGCATATGTTGAGAAGGATTTAAAGGATGGTATTTTGGAAGATGTATTTAAGGATGGTATTTTGCATATATTTAACTGAACAAAGTTTATTATTTATAATATAATAAAGGTAGTTTTGAGAGGGAATAAATCCCAATAGAAGTATCCCGCGGCCAGATAAGGAAGAAATGCTCGCAAAGGGTTTAATAAAGACACATGCTTGCTGCAGATGAAGGGAGGCCATGATTTGAAAATAAAAGAAGCCCGATCCTGAGATCAAAAATATGAGATGTGGAAATTGAGTCTTCATGCCAAAGAATATGATTGTAGGCTAAAGGTTACGCCTATAGGATGAAGGATTAACCTGTCGAAATTTGTTGCAAACAAGAATGACACCAAGGGCCATTTATAATATTTTTGCTTTAACCAACCACAGTGGTACTTTGAACAATGGACATTATATTGCCTATGTCAAGCATCAACATGGGTGATGAGTCCACACTGAAGAAAACTTTGCATGTGGAAAATAAACCGCTCTTTAACCTATTTAGCTGATTATTTCACCATGTTTATTGGTTTGGATGATGCCAACAAAATTTTTTCAACTCCTATGCGATCAGTATTTGACACTCTGTAACCTCGTGAACTCTTATGCAGTTCCTGGATTTTAGGACAATGATGTCAAATGTTTATATTTATCCTTTTCATGATCTTGGCAAAATTTCAATTGAAATGAAGTCAACGAAGTTTTATGATGAGTAATACTTTATTAAGTTGCATGTTATTAAGAATAACAATATAAAAACTTAAATGATATGTTATAAAACATAAAGACATGCTGTTGAGAATAACAATAGAAAAACTTAAGTGATATATTATAAAACATAAAGAGGCACGTATTGTGAAAAGTTATGATGTCTTATAAAAGATAAAAACATGATGTTTTATTTAAAAAGAAAACAAAGGAGGAATCACATTATTATATTAGTTAAATTCTTAATGAAGAGACTTGTCCTCTTTCAAAAGGATATCATATTATTTTAAGAGTCATGATGATTCAAGTTCCAAAACTATTGAAGAATATATAAATTTGAAGTCAGAGTGTGTCTAAGTGTATCTTGGTGGATAAAATATAATATTTTGGTAGATATTCTATTTTTGACATGAACCTTGTGTTCATTCGAACAGACTGGTGTTTGTAATTAGGTTGGATCCTGAATGAGGATTGCATTCCTCTCTACATGCTGGGTCATGTATACAAGCTGGGTCTCTCAATCTAGCCGGGTCTAGATCATTAATGCTATGTAATGTAAAATCCTATTTAATAAAAAGGTATTTGAAATATTCGAACATGTGTTGTTCTTCACGTGTGTTTGTATATTTCATATATATATACAATTGGTAAATGTCATGATTGCTTCATAATACATATGACTAATTAAATTAGTGCTTTGAAAAAAGGATTTTTAAGTTTTAAGAGACACTAATTCACCCCCACCCCCCTCAGTGTCTGAGACCTGTTCTACACTTATGTCAAATACTTGCAGAGTTTCAATTGACGATATCTCCCAAACTAGGAAGTGAAATGTTCCATTAAAAGCTCATTTGATATATATTTCCATTGATATATGGAACTTGTTTTGTAGTAGTATGAGTGAGAAAATGTTTTTCAAAACTCAAGGTATGTGCAGTCTTCTTGTGCCAAATACTTAAAGAGATTCAATTAATGACATCTCCCAAACCATGAAGCAAAATGAAGTTAAGTGTAAAACCCATTTTAGATATCGAAAATATATTCCCAATGAGCTATGGTAGACCCTTTGAAACACTATGTAGATGTCACAAAAACCATTTAAAGTTTGCAAAAGAGGGCCATCATCCATTTCGTTATAATGGCAATGTTAGATCTACTAAAGTAGGGCTCATAAAACCAAATTTGAAGTGGTGGGGTAATGGATATGAAGATCTATTAATATTTGAAGAAAAAAAAGGTTCAATATATAATTTTATCCAAGGAATTAGATCTAGGCAACAACTTTGATACCATGAAAGATCAACTAGATTTGATACCATGTGAGTTCAGGCAACTCCGATCTAGAGTGCTATTTGTGAAGACTTTGGAGACATATTGGGTTTTCAAAAGTACTTTATATTGACTGGTTTAGCATTTCATCGTCAACATATTGATGTTGTCTTTACTGGTCATTCTACTTTAATTTTTGATAGTAAAACATGTCTTCTTCTTACACCTTATTGAAGATACGGTAGTATCTTATAGATGGTTTTCTACATTGTTCCACTCAACAACTTATCCTTGAAAACATGAAAGCTTGAACTTTTAAGATCTCTTTTCCACTTTATTCAATATGTTTGACATTGCCATTATGGGGGAATGTAATGTAATGCCATCATCTTTCAATTGTGATGTAATGATTGTCTACAAGCCACGTTTATTGTTGTATATTCTATTATTATGATGCTTGTGAGAATATCATTTCGAGACATTTTTACACACAATGAGGTGTTATAAGACTTGAAATTTATCATATCATTAGTGTATTATTCTGATTTAACACAACTCCTTCCTCTGCTTAGGTGCTCATTTCTTTAGTCAACAATAAGGGGGAATGTTAGAATGTGTTTTGATGTTGTCTAGTGGTTTGATGTAATGTTGTACTTAGTGTCATAATGATGATCATTACAACATCATTTTTGGGGAACTTATACACGCAACTTGGCCTCACTAGACTTTTGTAAAGTTGCACATTGAGGTAATTTTGGGAGTTATTTGGTGGTAAAATGTTTGTTAAGTAAAATTAACCCATACTAATAGGTCACTTTTATACACCACGTCTTTGTTGTCCCTTGATGAGCTTATCATCAACTTTTATGGATTGATTAATCTCCACTCCTTCTTTTTCCTTATGATCAATACTCCAGGTTTCTCCTAGTTATTATAAATTGAGGTAATTCGTCTTAAATAAAGTAAGTGGAGGCTAGATTATAGTATTGACCTTTATCTTGGAGGCCAAATCATCCATATGTTGGAGATTTGTATGGATTCCATTTCGAACTTTGTATATTTTTGTTCTCTAGCAAATGTAATTGAGAGGACTTTGTATAAGAACAAGAAGACTTTTTGTAATTGTTTCCCCACCTTGGGGTTTTACCACGTAAATATCTTCTTCATTGTCTCTTTTTGTTCTTAGATCTTACTGTTTTCTTTCGATACTTTCCATATGAATTTAGTCAGGTTATATCTTGTGGTTATATGTTATTGCATATGTTCCCGATCTTACAAGCAAGCCACATAAAAACCATATTTTTTTGTTGCACCTTCACCTTCCATATTTTCTTTCACCACTTTCATCCCTCACAATGCTCTCAATGAAGGAAAATTTGTAACCTAATCTTACTATGTACTCCCCTATAATGGGTTTTCCTCCCCATGTCACTACATCCTCATCCTCTTTGACTTGAATGGAGGCCTTAGTCAACCTAACCATGAAGGCACCACACTCCTATTGTAGTGCATTCCCCAGACCCAAATCTTCTCCATTTATCTAATTTGAGCCATATTTCCTTATGATAACTGGAATGTACACTTGTTGTATTGAAAATTTCCTTAAATAATGTAGTGCATCCACTAAGTCTACATACATCTTATTTCTAATGTCCATTCATGGCTAGGAGTGTACTGCCAGCCTTATTGATAAGCCATAGAATCAACTAACTTAAATGGTATCTTATCAACTTGAAAGAAGATACCCAGTCCTTCCAAAACATTAAACCTCCTACAATACTTGTATTTGGTGACCTCACATTATTCATGACTCTATTAAGAAGTTGTGATTTTGAAGCATAATGTTTTTCCATAATTCTTATTGATAATGAGCCTCCACATTGATTTCATTACCATGACTTTTGAGAAGTGAAATAATTTTTCAAGAAGTGAAATATGATTTTTAAACCCTACCCTCCAGTGAGCTTTAGTTGGATTAAATTCTCCCATTGACTAATGAAATCCATTATTTCCTAGATCCTTTCCACAAGAATCCAAAGGACCATTTTTTGATTTTCTATAGAATGCTTGTAAGTATTAGAGTTATGATTATCTAAAATACTACAATGGACTATAGCACACTTTTCAAAATAACCAATATGCCACCAAGAGAAAACAATCTATGTATCCACATTGAAACCCTTCACTGAATATTATCCACTTGCCATTACCAATCCTTAACCCCTTAACTATTTGGATTTAAATCAAACCCTAACAACCTAAAATGTTCCTCAAAGTCTGCAACTTCAAAAGGGAGATATTTGGATATCCTCTATTTGTTATTCATTGGCACAAAAAAAGCAATAGAGGATTCCCTAGGATTAATATCCATCTCACTCGCTGACTAGAAAATATTCAATGTGTTTCTCTAATTCTTTGTATATCTCACTATTCCTATTGCAAAAAAAGATCACATCATCTACAAGAAGCAAGTGTGAGATAAGGGTGTTGTTAGAGAACATAATTCCCTTTGGATTTCCAATAATGATTTCATGTTTTTAATAATTGTGTAAGATTTCATCCACTAATAGGAACTATAGAGGGAACATGGAACAACCTTTCCTTAATCTTGTTGACGGTTGCAATAAGCTTGATGTTGCACTATTGTTAATCATTAGAAAATTCATTCAAGAGAATCAAAATTCCACCTAATTTAGAAATTTTACTTGAAAACAAACATGAATAATCAAGGGTATTAGATAGATCCAATTAACTCAATCATAAGCCTTGGATAGATCTAGTGCCATAGTAAAGAATTGCAAATTTTCACTTCTATAGTATGTAAGATCATTTGGGTAGAGCCTACAACATCATGCATTTGTCTATTAGAATGAAAACCAATTTCCTAGTCAAAGATTGCATTGCACAGTTCATGTTGTATCCTCCTTTCTATAACCTTTGGTATAATCTTGCAAATTGCATTTCAAAGGGATATAGGTTTGAAAAGGTGAAAGTTGTTTGGATGTGATCCTTTGAGAATCATAACTAAAAAAGGTACAACATATAGATCCTAAAATATTCCCACTTATTCTTATCCTTCCACAACTCTTAAAAAATTTCAATGGGACATCCATCAATCCCTTGGGATTTATCTACTTGAAAGGTAATCATGACCTCCTTAATTTTCTCCTTGGGTACAAGCTAGAAATAATCTTACTATGTCTTGGGATTACCTTCCTCCAAAAAACAAGGTAATAGTTTCCAAAATGTCCCTATGGTTTTCCCTTGTTGGTTTTGTGTAGATTGATTTCTAGTACTCGGTGGCTTCCTTAGAGATGACCTTAAATGAGATGTATTCCGTTCGTCGAATATATTTAACCCTCCACATTGGCGTTTTGTGATTTTATTTGGATAGATTTCCTTTAAATAAAAGACATTTTCATTTCCTTCTTGGAGGTAGATTGCCTTGTTTTTTTGCTTCCATATTGCTTTCTCCCAAGTATGCAATCATCAATTCTCCTCCAAACCTCCATTTCCTCCAATATTTCTTCTTTATTTCCCTATGAGAAGATAAGACTATATAGAGCTTCCAATGTCTATTCACATACATTGGAATCAAATAACTAATGTTGTGCTTGATCCAAGATTTGGTTAGAAATTTAATTCTTTGTAGATTAACTTGGAGCTACTTCATAACTATATTCCTCAATTCTAGGTTTAAGTGAATCCATTGAACTTAACTAAGAATAGGAGCTTCTCACATTGAAGACAACAACAATTGAATTTGAAAGAGGAGGTTGGATTCTATCCTACCAATTTTATTTCCAATAGAATAGGGAAGTGGTAAAATCCACCCAACTTCAAGATAAAAATCCTAATACAATATGAAGATATTATAGAATTATCCTTAATAAGAAAACTATTTGATGTATTTGAAATATAACTGGAGGTTTGTGGTTACTCCAAGGGCCTGTAGGCTCTATAAGGTTGATGTATACTTGTTGATGGGAAGAGTTGGGAAAATAACCACCTAGAGAGTCCTGCTTGGCACTATTCCTCCACACCTCTTGTTCATTAAGGGTCAAATCAACTCTCCCCATGTCCATATTAGGGATGTCTAAAATTGCTACCCTTTCAATATTTTCCCAAAAAATATTTCCTGTTAGCTCTTAGGCCATAAACATTAAAAGAGGATATATCCTTATTGAATTACTTTAAGGAAAGTGTGATTGATGAGTATAATAAAGAAACATTGCTAAACAAAAAAGAGTATTTCCAACCAATAGTTAAGCTCCTTGAGTTACCATTGGAAATAAAAAATCTAAATTACAACCTCAAAAACACTATGGAACAAAGAGAAAGACATACTTTATCTTGGGTCATAATTATGTTGACTTGGATAACTTCATTGTTCTTGTTAGTGCATATCCTTTTGGGGTTTCCCCTACCCTTCGATTTTACATGAGAGAAGCTTAATCTCTTAGCCCTAATAGGGAATTTGCTTGCTTTAAGGGCCTCTTTTAAAGTTACTTGATTACCATTAATATTTCCTTGGAAATAATTATTTTCTTTCATATATACAAATTTAGTTCCAGAATCCATTTTGTTTTGTTCTATTCCCCATGTACAACTTGATTCAAATCAATGTCCTTTGAAATCAATTGGGATGTCATGAAGTATCTCCTATGTGTGGGTTGATATTGTGTCCTCTTTATTCATCCTGGATGTAGCATCCCTCATAGTTTTAGGGAGTACTTGCTATAACTTGAGACACCAAATATTTTCTTTTTGGATCAAACACTATCTTATCACAAACCTCTATTCCTCATTTCCATTCATTCTTAGGCTATCTTCCTCTTGCCTACTTTTTTTAAAACTTAGAGTCCAATTTTTTTAAATCAATGAGATCACTATGAGTTACCTTTCTTTCATACCTTTGCCTTGACCATGATATTGTTCCCATCTTATTTGAAGGCTACTTGGGCTTGGGTCCTTCTATAAGGATTTTTTTTATCTTTTCTTGTTTTGGAAGAGGATCCCCCTATAATCTGTTAAGTTTTCATATGCTAAGATAGATCATAAGTATTTCATTTCATTTTCATAACAAAAGCATACGAACAGGATCACTGAAAGCTAGACAAGCACAACCATACAAAAGTAACACAAAGATTTATCCTGGAAAAACCCTAAAGGGAAAAAACCCAGCAAAATATTCCTCAATATAGATGCCCCAAAAGATAAAAGATAAAACCAACAAGGAGATCAAAGCCTGATGCTCCTCCTTCTCCAGCTACTTCTCTCTTATCCACTAATGTGCTACACAAGTGAGAGTGTGTGCTCCAAATGAGGAGTACTACATATCTATTTATATTCATCTGTTCACTTTAATTATTCATTCCGACATGTAGGCTCGAGTTACACATGTAGGCTCAAGTAACCACACTGGGGTGCTAATGACCCACCTTTACAATTAGAGGGGACTAACTCATGACTCTTATTAGTTCTTCTGATTAGAAGCATCGGGGTACAAATTAATACAAGTGGTTCTCCCGATAGGACCATCCGGGACCACAAAAAGATACATATAGAATATTCTTCGAAGTTACAATATTTCAACACTCCCCCTTAATGAGAAGGGTATTCTACAACAACATCAACAACAACAATAATAGGAGAGAGATAGAGGACATCATCAACATCATCAGGGTAACACATCTATAAATCATTGGAAGCTTTTTCAACATCATGTAGTCTTCATCTTCAATCTTCAGTCTTCAGCAACATCAACACTTTGACCACTTCGATTAGCAACAATCTTTGACTGCTTCGATCAACAACAATATTTGACCGCTTGGATCGTCAACATATTTGACCTTTTGATCAGTAGCAACATCTTCAACACTTTGACCTTTCGATTAGCAACATGATCTTCAGCACTTTAACCTTTCGATCAGCAACATCATCTTCAACTCTTTGACCTTTCGATCAGCAACATCATCATCATCATATTCTGATCTTTGAAACAACAACATCATCATACTCTGATCTTTGAAACAACAACATCATCATACTCTGATCTTTTGAATAGTAACATCATCATCATCATAATATGATCTTTCAATCAGTACGTCATCATCATCATACTATGATCTTTCGATCAGTACGTCATCATCATCATAGTCTGATCTTTTGATCAATACGTCATCATCATCATACTCTGATCTTTCGATCAGTACGTCATCATCATCAACAAAAACCTGCAATCCACAACACGAAGATGAAAGTCTTCGGATCACTTTTGGACCTAAGTCGGGATGATATAATCCTATCACATTCTTGACAACCGAAGTCACTAGATTGATTATAGGATAATCAGTTCCTATCACTTTAGGACTAGGTCCAAGGATGATGCAATCCTACTGCATTCTCAACAACCAAAGTCACCGGATTGATTACGGGATAATCAGTCCCTATCACTTTAGGACTAGGTCCAAGGATAATGCAATCCTACACATTCTTTGGGATTGAAGCCTCTGGATACCTTTTTGAACCGAAGTTCAAGGATGATGCAATCCTGCCACATTCTCGGGGACCGAAGCCTCAGAATACCTTTCTAAACCGAAGTTCAAGGATGATGCAATCCTGCCACATTCTCTGGGACCAAAGCCTTCGGATACCTTTCTGAACCGAAGTTCAAGGATGATGCAATCCTACCACATTCTCGGGGACCGAAGTCTTCGGATACCTTTCTGAACCAAAGTTCAAGGATGATGCAATCCTGCCACATTCTCAGGGACTAAAGCCTCCGGATCTATTCTGGACAGATGTCCCAGGATGATACAATCCCTCTTCATTCTCGAGGACTGAAGTCATCGGATCTATTATGGACAGATGTCCCAGGATGATACAATCCCTCTTCATTCTCGAGGACCAAAGTCACCGGATCATTTTAGGGAAAGTGCCTAGGGATGATACAATCCCACATCATTCTCTAGGACCGAGGTCTCCGAATCACTTTAGGGCAAGTTCCCAGGGATGATACAATCCCACTGCAACATCACTACTCCCCCTTTCAAGGAAGGTCTTTCCGAACAACACCAAGCTTGTCTCAAAAGTGTTTGAACTTTACTCGAGATAGAGGCTTTGTCAGTACATCATCATCCAAACCATCATCATCTACATCTTCAGTATGTGAATAATGAACTATCACCATCTGTATCTCCAGTATGTGAATACTGAAATCATCATCATCTATATCTTCAGTATAGAAATAATGAAAGCATCACCATCTCTATATTCAGTATAGAAATACGAAATCACCATCATCTGCATCTACAGTATGTAAATACTGAAACATCATCTACATCTTCAGTATGGGAATATTGAATCATCATCTGCATCTTATCTCATATGTAGAAATACCGGATTTCTATGTGTTACGACGGAACATAGGGTTCTCTATCATCACAACTCTAGTTATCACATAGAATCATTGTACTATCCATCTTCAGGTCAAAGAGACCTGATATTAGCTTTTGAAGCCATATGGCTTCACAACTTAGCAGAGTAATCTGCTATGTATTCTGCTTCAGCTGTGCTAAGACAAACACTACACTGTTTCCTGCTAAACCATGAACTCATAGAAGACCCCAAACAAAAGCATCTACCTGATGTGCTTTTCCTATCTGAGATACTTCCAGCCCAATCTGCATCTGTGTAGCCATACAATCTATACTCATGGCTACCATCATAGTATAGACCAAAATCTATAGTCCCTTTCAGATATCTCATCACATGTTTTGCAACTATTAAGTGAACCCGTCTTGGTTGAACAAGATATTGACTCAAGGTGTTCACAACAAAACAAATGTCTGGTCTGGTATTTGTTAGGTACATCAATGACCCAATGATCTGTTTGTAGTGAGTCACATCCACTAACTCTGATGAGTCATCAGCTAACAACTTCAAGTTGGAATCCATGGGTGTGGCCATGGATTTGTATTCCAACATATCGAATCTTTTTAATATCTCTACTGCATACTTTTCCTAGTTGAGAAATATTCCTTCTGAACTTTGCCATACTTCCAGACCTAGGAAATAATGCATTAACCCAAGGTCTTTCATCTCAAATTCTTCTGCTAGTTTCTT
>LPNX011187670.1:362770-372962 GCA_001517045.1 Pseudotsuga menziesii
AAAGGAGAGGATGTGACTGGAAGCAACTAACTGCTATGAAGCAGGGAAAACTAATCCCCATGAACATAAGATATAAAATGCATTGGAAATGAAACACACACATAGATGCATAATTCATTTGAACATACAACGGAAGAAAACACATTCATCCAATACATTCAACATGTTCATCATCTCATTTAAGCAATAAATACAATTGCAAAGACAAAATGGACAAGAGATACTTATCTTTATCAGAAGCTCGTCTTGCAACAAGCTATGTCGCTGCAACGTTTCGCCCAACCATAGGCTAGTGTGCTCATCAATTTATTAGCAACACTTCCATCCCCGATATGGGCATGATTCCAAAAGGAATAAGGGGAAACTAGCAGGCTCACATGTAGCCAAGGATACACAAAAATCAGCCAAGCCAACACAGTTGGGTTTATCAGGATAACATGAACTAGAAATGCTGGCTACTAAGATAGTGGGATCATTGAAGAGATAAGCACACTTGCACCAGAGCTATCCTGACTTCTAATACATCCACACACACCCACCACAAGGAATCATCCCCTTCTCTGCTGCACAGTCCATCAGGCCATGACTTCCCTTCCAGTGCTATTTAGGGGGTGTAGAGAAGAAAGCCAGCTCTCTAGCTCTGTCTATGAGGCTCCTGCACACACTAAGTTTATCAAACACACTCAGCCTCCATTCCAATCCCAAAAAATCCAAAGGCCAACAACCACAGAATACAAAGAAATTCACAGCTCTGGAATTTGAAGGGAGACACACCACAGAGGCCAAATCAGGTATGAAAATTGGTTAAAATGGCTCAGAATGATAAAATCGAATTCCAGAGTCGTTTATGGCCCTAACATGGCCAAAATGACTCACAACACCCAAAATTCATGGAGAAAAAAATAACAATCTTCCCAGCCTACATATAATGATGAGAATGACCCCAACGTGAAGGAAAATCACCACACAGACCCAAAATCGTGAAAAGGGAAAATGCAGAACGTAAATATCTGCCCGCGACCAAGCTTCTGCTGCATGAGGAAGACAAAAATAGCTATGTGAGAGTGGAATGGGGTTCTTCTTTCCCATGTGAGGAACTGAATTCTTGAGATAGCTCACGTGAGGAAAAAATGGTGAGAGAAACATCCAAACATGAAATCATGGTAGAATGGCATACGTTTTTGGGTTTTTACTTGCCCAAGGAGTCAAAATGCATTTCCCAAAGACTGATGGCTTCTCCAATTCGAATTTGGGTTGTCATACCTTGCCCATCCCATGCGATAACCAACTCAACCAACTTCTGGCAGTAATAAATGATTGGCTGAATGAGACAAGAAAGGTAGTTGACAGTTTGAGGGGTTCTCCCTTTGAGATTTTGATTTTCAACATTGGCCCCAAAGTTTAAATATCCCCCCCCCCTCCTTATCCTTAGGAAATCATGCCCTTTTCATTATGGTTGCATTGACATAGCTGGTTGAGGGTATTTTAATTAAAATGCATGTTTACATGGTGCCCAACATCTTATCATCCTTGGATAGCACAAATACTATCGACATCAATTTTAAGCGGCGAAACATGGAACGATAATCCATGGCGGGGCTTTTTCCTTTAGCTCCTCACCATGATTAATTACAATATATACATCATATACATTTTAGTGCAAACGGGGTTGAAACCGGGGTATTACATTCCCCTCCCCCTTCAATATCACTGTCCTCAGTGCTTTACAAAATTGAACAAAATGGTACCCTAGCATCGCCTCAGTGTTCCGCAGAATTGAACAAAAATGGATGTGCCAATTGCATGGCATCCTCTAGATCCCATGTAGCCTCTTCAGGACTGTAGTGCTCCCATTGCACCCTTACCTGCCCTATGGCTTGATTCTGTATCATTGTGACCTTCCTATCGAGTATGCACATTGGCTCGATTTGGAACTCTCCCTACGGTTCCACCTGAATCACATCCCAATTTATCACATGGTTAGGATCATGTACATATTTCTTAAGCAAAGAAACATGAAAAACATTATGAGCTCTAGTGCTAGCAGGAAATGCAAGTCTCTATGCAAATGGCCCTATTCTTTTGAGCACTTCAAATGGCCCACAATATCTAGGTGACATTTTTCCACAACTTCCAAGCTTCAAAGAAATCTTCTTTTCCCTCACTCTAAGGTAAACATGATCCCCAACACTGAATTATCTGTTCATCCTATGCTTATCCGCATAGATTTTCTGTATGTCCTAGGATACTTTTAGATTCCGCTTGATCTTTACAACCTCTTGCTCCATTTACTTGAGCAATTCTAGCCCAAGCACAACCCCGTTCACTAGATTATCCCATGTCACTGGTGTCCTACACCTTCTTCCATACAAAGCTTCATATGGACTCATCCCCAAGGATGCTTGCTATCCATTGTTATAAGAAAACTCTACCAAGTGTAAGTAATCTTCCCACTTGGTTGGTTTGTCCATCACATACATGCAAAGCATGTATTCAAGAACCTAATTAACTCTCTCTATCTGACTATCAGTTTGAGGATGTTAGATAGTGCTGAAATTCAACTTGGTACCCAAATCTGCAAACAAACCCTTCCAAAAATTGGAAGTGAACTTGACATCTCTGTCAGATATTATTGCCTTAGGAAATCCATGCAATTTGAAAATATCCTTCATGAAGAATTTTGCAATGTCATCAGTCTTGTGCGTACGCTTAACCTGTATAAAATGTGCTGCCTTTGTCAAGTTGTCCACCACAACCATGGTGGAATCATGTTTTCTCCAAGTCAATGGAAATCCTGTAATAAAATCCATGGAAATAACTTCCCATTTCCATTCTGGAAGTGGCAAAGGATGCAACAAACCTACTGGGTGTTGATGTTCAACCTTCACTTGCTAACATTTCATGCACCTTGAAATATATTCAGCCATGTCCTTTTTCATTCCTGGCCAAAAATACTATTTTCTAGCTGTACCAATTGTCTTCTAATATCCTGGGTGACCAGAATATGGAGCTTGGTGGATCTCGTCCATAACCATTCTCCTCAAATCTGCTACATTTGGAATGTAGACTTTGTTCTTATAAGTAAGAAGTCCATATTCTTCCAATTTATATCCCTCATACCTCTTCTCAAGACTATGCTATTGCAATTTGTCTTTTACCCGCTCATACAACTCATCTCCAGCAGTATGATTAAAAATATGCTACCTCAACTCCGACTGGAAAATACTAATGGATGCCACATGCGTTTCCTGCACCTTGCTGCTGAGTGTATCAAATACCTTATTCTCTTTTCCTTTTATGTGTTTGATTTCAAAATTAAACTCACATAAAAACTCCAGAAATATAGCTTTCCTAGCATTTAAAGTAGGCTGATCAAACAAATACTTCAGACCACAATGGTCTGTCCTTAGCTCAAATCTTCTGCCCATCAAGTAATGCCTCTACATCTTGAGAGCATGTACTATGGCTGCAAGTTCTAGGTCATGAGTAGCATAGTTCTTCTCATGCTCCTTCATCTTTGTTGAATCATAACATATCACATGGTTGTTTTGCATAAGGAGTCTCCAAGCCTTTGTTCGCATGCATCAGTACACACCACAAAATCCTTTTCCGGGTCTGCAATCTTCAATACTGTCGCACTTGTGAGAAGATTCTTCAACTGCTGGAAGCTTTCTTCACAATATTACCTGCAACTTCAACCAAAATTGATTGGTGATTGGCCTAGCAGTCCTCCAGTGCTGCATAGATCCTAGGGACGACCCTTGCTACTTGACCCACTATTTCTTCCTATTGAATGTTGTAAGTTGGCCTTACATTCTCATTCTCAAGTGGACAATTCTTGTGCATGTGGGGTCCTCCACATTTCAAACATTGGAGTGGTCCTTCGTTCTGTTGTGGCTCTTTATGCTTTTCTCCCATCACTTTGGCTGGCTGCTTCTTAGCTTGTGACGGTTGCTTCTGTTGATTCCTAAAGTTAGAAGGTTTGAAATCTTTCTTCCTTTGGTCAGACTTCTCATTCCTTTTGTCCTTCCATGTCTTTTGGTAATCATGTTTTCCTTTGCTTTTCTCATAGCAATACTTAGATTTTTGGATTGCTTCTTCCAGAGTTCTAGGTTCATAGAACTCAATTCTGTCTTTGTAAGACTGAGGCAATCCACTTAGGAAATGCTGGACCTTCACCTTTTCATCTTTGATGTACCTGACATACCTTAACAATTCTAAGAACTTATTTGCATACTCTTCCATGGTCTACTATCCCAATCTCAACTCATGGAAATCCTTAATTTTGTCATCATAATATCTATTAGAGAGGTATTTATGCTTGAAATACTTCTTGAACTGCTTCCACTTAAGCCTTCTTTCGCTGATCCTCTTTAATTGCTTGAAGTGCTCCCACCAAATGGATGCCATTCCATTCAGATTTAATATGGAAACCATTGCCTTCATGTTTCCTAAATAATCCTGAACTTGGAAATACTTCTTTATCCCAAGAAGCCAAGCTTCAGCCTCTTTTCCAGTCTTTACCTCACCATCAAATGTAGGAGGTTTAGCCTTCTTGAATTCATCTTGAGAGCGATCCATGTGGCGCTTCTTTCTCTTTCTCTTGTGAGAAGAAGAGCTTGAATCCCCAATGGATTCTTTCGAGTCACACGATCTACTAGAATTCCTTCTTCTTCTTCTGGTACTGCTCTTACTACCTTTTCGTTTTGCTGTACCATGCCTAAAGTCCATCTTTGTTTGCAAGTCGGTCAATATTTGCAACATAGCAGCATTCAATTGATGCTTCTCTTCCCAGGATTTAATTAGGATTCTCATGGTAGCTGTAACGTCCAGTGGAGTCTCTTGAAATCTCCTTCCATTAGATTCTATATCATCATTTCCAACTCAGACATTTTCCCCCATGGCATCTCACGCATGTTCGTAGGAATCCTGTGCATCATATCTGTCATGGGTTCTCATGGCTGAACCAAGACTCACTCTACCAAACTGCACTATCTTGAATGTTGCCTTTGAAGGTAACTATAATTCTGCAAAACGTGTTAATACATACAACCAGCTGTTAGCCACATAACAGTCAAAATAATTCTACATTACTTACCTTTACTTGGAAAAATCATATATTGACAAATTTATCAAAATATAAAATTTTCTTTCCCAAAGAATGACTGTCTGAAGGGGACGACTGGGGTCAAGGGGACTTTCCCCCTTGTGGCTTTGCCACTGCAGGGTGGGTTTAAGGAATCACCCTCATTTTTTTTGTAAATACATTGATTTCACACAATATGGTGCATAAACATGCTACCATTTTTCACCCTTCGGGCCCCTAAAATCCCACTGAAAAAACCTGTTGAATTCCTCTGATTCGACAAATTTTTGACTTTCACCCACTGCAGCGGAATTTTTTTTCACTTTCACCAGATGCATCAGAAATATTTTTGACTTTCACCTACAACAACAGATTTTTTTTGACTTTCACCTGATGTGGTGGCTCCTTCCTCTTTTTCCACCCGCCGCCATAGTTGCTTCAACTTCTTTTTCCTTCCACTACCGTAGCGGCTCAATTTCTGGTTTCCAACTGCCGTTGCGACTCGATCTTCAACTTTTGGCTACCACTCATTGAATCAACTCAGTTGATGTTCATTGACTCTAAACTTCAATTTCTCATTGACGTATCGACTCTTTCCTTAAGTTCCTTCTGCTGTGTGGCGGATCAACACTTCACTTACTTGCCGCCAACGCAGCTGACATTATGGCTCGAAGATCAACTTCCACCCACCGCAGAATTGAATTCTTCTTTTTATTTGGCCCACCACCGTTACGGCTCAGTTTTCGGCTTCCACCTGGCGTTGTGGAATATTCTTCATCTTCCAGCTGCCACAATGTCTCGTCGGCTCTATCTTTGTTATTCATCCACCGTTGCAAAAATATTTGCCACTTCTAGCTGCTATATCGGCTTGGACTTAGGATTTCACCCGTCGACTCCATACTTAGAAAAATTTTCAAATTTTCTTTTCGTCGTCTTGCCTCTCCTAATGTGCATCAACTCCCAAATCTTATCCCTTACCATCGTTGCGGCTACCTTTCTGCAAGCTGAGCCACTATCGTTGGCTCACATCTCAGGTGTCACAGCCGCTATAGTGGCTCGGACTCAAACTTACACCTGCCAAAGTCTCCGCTGCATCGAAAGGTTCTTGGATTGCCGTCCACCATATTGGAATAAAGAAGGGAACAACGTCACCATTGCGGCTCCCTTCATACATTCTAGCTGCTACATCGCCTCTCTTTTTGTGAAGACATCCGACGTATCAGATAGACTTAGCCAAAATCATCCGACATACCATACTTAGAAAATTTTCAATTTTTCTATGTTGGTCTAAGTTCAATAAGAGGCTACCCCTCCTCTGTTAGTTGATTTTCTTGGCCCATAACGGCCTACTGCTGCAACCTGAGAGCTCTGATACCAATCTGTCACGTCCTTGACCCTTTGTCAGAGGAGAGGATGCAACTAGCAGTAACTAACTGCTATGAAGCAGGGAAAACTAAGGCCCATGAACATAAGATATAAAATGCATTGGAAATGAAACAAACACATAGATTCATAATTCATTTGAACGTACAGCAGAAGCAAACACATTCATCCGATACATTCAACATGTTCATCATCTCATTTAAGCAAGAAATACAATTGCAAAGACAGAATGGACAAGAGATACTTATCTTTAGCAGAAGTTTGTCCTGCAACTAGCTATGTCGCTACAACGTTCCACCCAACCATAGGCTAGTGTGCTCATCAATCGCTCAGAAACACTGCCACCCTTGACCTAGGCATGATTCCACAAGGAATAAGGGGAAACTAGCAGGATCACACGTAGCCAAGGATACACAAAACTCAGCCAGGCCAACACAGTTGGGTTTATCAGGCTAATAGGAACTAGAAACGCTGGTTGCTAAGATAGTGGGCTCACTGAAGAGCTGAGCACACTTGCACCAGATCTAGCCTGACTTCTAAGACATCCACACACACCCAACACAAGGAATCATCCCATTCTCTACTGCATAGTCCCTCAGGCCATGAATTCCCTTCCAATGCTATTCAGGGGGTGTAGAGAAGAAATCCAACCTTATAGCTCTGTCTATGAGGCTCCTGCAAACACTAGGTTTATCAAGCACAATCAGGCTCCATTCCAATCCCGAACAGTCCAAAGACCAACAACCACAGAATACACATCAATTCACAGCTCTGGAATTTGAAGGGAAACACACCACAGAGGCCAAATCATGTATGGTGATTGGTTAAAATGACTCATACTGAGAAAATTGAATTCTAGAGTTGTTTATGGCCATAATGTGGCCAAAATGACTCACAGCACCCAAAATTCATGGAGAAAACAACAAAAATATTCCCTTCCTGCGTATAATGATGAGAACGGCCCCAACATGAAGGAAAATCACCACATAGACCCAAAATCATGAAAAGGGAAAATGCAAAATGTCAATATCTTCCTGGGTCCAAGCTTCTCCTGCGTGAGGAAGAAAAAAATAGCTGCGTGAGAGTGGAATGGGGTTCTTCTTGCCCACGTGAGGAACTAAATGCCCGAGAGAGCTCACGTGAGGAAAAAATGGTGAGAAAAACATCCAAACATGAAACCATGGTAGAATGGAATACATTTTTGGGTTTTGTAAGAGAGCTCGAGTGTGCTTGATAAACCTAGTGTGTGCAGGAGCCTCACAGATGGAGCTAGAGGGTTGGATTTCTTCTCTACACCCCCTGAATAGCACTGGAAGGGAAGTCATGTACTGAGGGACTGTGCAGCAGAGAAGGGGATGATTCCTTGTGTTGGGTGTGTGTGGATGTCTTAGAAGTTAGGCTAGCTCTAGTGCAGGTGTGCTTAGCTCTTGAGTGAGCCCACTAGCTTAGCAGCCAGCATTTCTAGTTCCTGTTATCCTGATAAACCCAACTGTGTTGGCTTGGCTAAGTTTTGTGTATCCTTGGCTACGCATGAGATTGCTAGTTTCCCCTTATTCCTTGTGGAATCATGCCCAACTTGGGGGTGGAAGTGTTGCTGAGCAATTGATGAGCACACTGGCCTATGGTTGGGTGGAACGTTGCAGCGACGTAGCTGGTTGCGGGACAAGATTCTGCCAAAGATAAGTATCTCTTGTCCATTATGTCTTTGTAATTGTATTTATTTCTTTAATGAGATGATGAACACGTTGAATGTATTGGATGAATGTTTTTTCTTCCACTGTATGTTCAAATGAATTATGCATATGTGTGTGTGTTTCATTTCCAATGCATTTTATATCTTATGTTCATGGGGCTTAGTTTTCCCTTCTTCATAGCGGTTAGTTGCTGCCAGTTGCATCCTCTCCTCCAAGAGAGGGTCGGGGATGTGACAGATGCAATTGGTTAAAATGGCTCAGACTAAGAAACTTGAATTCCAGATTCGTTTATGGCCCTAACGATGCCAAAACGACTCACAACACCAAAAATTCACGGAGAAAACAACAAAAATATTCCCAGCCCGCGTATAATGATGAGAACGGATCCAACGTGAAGGAAAATCACCACACAGACCCAAAATTGTGAAAAGGGAAAATGCAAAACGTCTGTTAGCACTCCAGGAAACTACCTAGGGTTATAGGCTAGGTATGCCTGGTAACTTGAGAAATCATGTTTTTTGTGTCTTGAATACTTTTCGGTAGGTGGATCAATGGGATACCAGATAGCACAATGGAGAGATTACCTGTCGGAATAGCTTAATGAACCAGTGCTTTTAGGAACTGTAAATCAGATGCCAATAACAGAAAAGGTATGAAGAATATTACTTAGACAACCAAGTACATTGAAATGCAGGGTTTAATAACCAAGTACATAAATAATGCAGGGTCACACTAAACAATAAGAAATTCCTCCATTCGAATCATGAGCATAAGATGAGCTAATTAAAACAGAGTACAGAATAAAGATGGATGAGAAAATCTGATTACAGCAACAAAAGAAGACTGTGATTTTGTATTAAAATAGGCAATCAAAACATAGGCCAAATTTCTCCAAACTTGAACCCCTTTTCAGTGTGAGTTCTTAGTCTTTTAAAGCCTTTACAAACAGTTTCCAGATCCTAAAAGCATGGACTTGTTGAGTTTAACTAAAACATTAACTGACAGTTAAAAGCAAAAAGATAGGGATTGATCCCTAAAATCAAGGAAATGCTGATATGGAGATTTCCTTCAACAGCTTGGTGGTTGGTGAAGTGAAGTAGCCTTCCAAGGCTCGGTGGACTGAGTTGGGCGCACCACAGATTTGATTTCAATGATGTGGCAGTCGACTTATAGAGCTGTTCCTCCAAACAAGGTTTGAAACTTAGCCAAAAGTGCCCACTGATTCAAAACTCGCTCAAAACCTCTGAGATATTGATAAAATACTTTATGATCCATTCATTTCTGCCAGTTCAGCGAATCAAAACTTAGTCCTGGGAGAAATTAGAGAACCTTTGCAAAAACAGGCTTTCGGCAGCTAACTATTCTGTTGATTTCGTGTCTTAGCCGCCGAAAGTCAGTCCTTTCGACAGCTAATGAGCTTTGTGGGGCTCGCCTAAGCTGCCGAAAGCTGAAAACTGTTTCAAAAATTAAAACCAAAACGATACTTTCCTGCAAGCACGTGATCAGTCCCTAGGACATCTTTGAAGCTGCTCCTTTCCCTCTAGTTACTCGTTTAGTCTGTCTTTGCTGAGCTTCCATAGGTGTTATCTCCTCAGGAATCGTGGCCACCTCAGCCAACGCGTCTAGACCAGATGGTGGTGCTTCTGTAGCTACTGGTTGTACCTCCGTCCCCTCCAATTCCTTCAACTTTAACCTGAGCATCCTCAGATTACGGTAGAGCTTGGCATTCTCTTTTATCAGCATCGTGTTCCTCTCGGCTGTTTTCTTGAGTCTTTCGACGATTTCTTGGCTCCGATCATGCAGTGCCATATTCCTTCCGATCAGCTCTGCGTTGTGCAACTTAACCTGCTTTTCACTATGTCTTGCCTGGGAAAGTTCCTGTAGCATCCTATTGACTTTGTTGGTCTCTGGTATGGAAGGTTTGGGACCTGGTACATCCATCAAGGGAGGGTCTTTACTTTTCTCTCTTTCCATGGGCTTCTCTGTTCCTTGTTTTCCCTCATCTCCAGATTCAGATCCCGAGTAGGGG
>LPNX011187670.1:373173-412269 GCA_001517045.1 Pseudotsuga menziesii
ATTCCACGTTTATCTTCTTCAAAAGCTCTTTGATCATCAAAGTTATGAGATCCTGGTGAGAGATCCTGCTTGCTATCTTGCTTGGCTTAGCCTGGACTTGCTTTTTCATCTTAGTTAGGGTCTTATGGAAGAAATATGGCAAATTTATCTTTTCCCTCCCTATGAAATGATTCAACAGCTTGAAGTGGTAGAGCTGCACCCTGTGATATTGGCCTTCACAAGTTATGTAAACGAAAATGGCCTTTAAAAGAGCCTGCCATTGAGGTTCAAGAAAGGTGATGGGAATATCCTTTCTCCGAATGATTTCTTTATGGGATGGTAGGAGATACGACCTGAATTCAATATCTGAGGCCTTAGTGGTCTTAAACCAACTCTGCCCTGTCTTGGGGAGACTTGTACATTCGGATATAGCTGCCTCATCCACATGAAACTCTTCTCTGCCAAACTTCACTGTTCTCCCATTTTAGCTTCGAGAAAATGCTTCAGCAAGTGGCTGGTTGAAGCTAGTGAGCTTTTCACAATAATCAAAAACCTGTGCAGTCTTGAAAAACTCGGCCACTTGTGGATGGGACTCGAGATACCAGACCCCGTCTAGCTCTGTCCTGAGTGGCAGATTTGTTTTTTCCATGAGCTGAACCTTTGTTTTGTAGCGGATGATAGAGAGATACTGTGCTGAAATCTCGTCCTGATGAGAACACCCCTGGATCGATGCTCTATTTTGATGAAAAACCCCTGAATGGAACAGAAACTTCAGCTGCGTAATAACATGACAAAACCAGGGACCTTGGGTCTGCTCACCATGTTTGAGAAATAAGAAACCCATTTGAATGAGCCCAGCAAGTGATCAGTTTATGATATCGTCCAGCTCGTGTGAAATTATGAATCGATCAGCTTGCGGATAACCCTCAGATGGAAGTATGCATCATGAGACTCTATGTAACCTTCTGCAATCGGAAATGAAATGATGTGGGCGCTTCACGACTTGCTTTCGGTGGCTTCTCAACACTAAACCTCATGATGGTCATATGAGATGCGTTCCAATCTTCCTTTCGGCGGCAAAAACAGGCTCGCTTGATGGGGAATTGAGTACAGACACGACCCTTTTTTTTAATTTGCTGATGGGATCGTTTTTGGCAGCTAACCTCGTTCTATTTAATCTTCTTAGCTGCCGAAACTGAGCCTTTTCGGCAGCTAATGGCCTTTACAAAACAGAGTTAGCTACCAAAACCTGATTTTTTCAAAATTTGAAGCCAAGACTCAAATGAATCAAATTTTTGACTTAGTACTAATAACGAGGACCTCCTTATTGACTCTAAGAAATTTTAAAATAAATTTTTGGACTCAAACCTATCACCTAAAATAAGGAAAAACTGACTGGTTATTTTAGGAGATAACAACGTCAATATCTTCCTACGGCCAAGCTTCTCCTGCGTGAGGAAGACAAAAATAGCTATGTGGGAGTGGAATGGGGTTCTTCTTTCCTACGTGAGGAGTTGAATGCCTGAGAGAGCTCACATGAGGAAAAAATGGTGAGAAAAACATCCAAACATGAAATCATGGTAGAATGGCATACATTTTTGGGTTTTTACTTGCCAAAGGAGTCAAAACACATTTCCCAAAGATTGATGGCTTCTCCAATTCGAATTTCGGTTATCATACCTTACCCATCCCATGCATTAACCAACTGAACTAACTTCTGGCAGTAATACATGATTGGGTGAATGAGACAAGAAGGGTAGTTAACAGTTTGAGGGATTCTCCCTTTGACATTTGGATTTTCCCCATTGGCCCCAAAGGTTAAATACCCCCCCCCCCCCTTATCCTTAGGAAATCATGCCCTTTTCAGTATGGTTGCATTGACATAGCTGGTTGTGGGTATTTTAATTAAAATGCATGTTTACATGGTGTCCAACATTTTATCGTGCCTGGCTAGCACAAAATACTATTGACATCCATTTTAATCGCCGAAAGATGGAACGATAATCCATGGCGGCCCTTTTTCCTTTAGCTCCTCTCCATGATTAATTACATTATATACATCATATACATTTTAATGCAAATGGGGTCAAAACCAGGGTGTTACATGGACAGTAATATGGGGCATAAATTTTTATCCAATTCTAACATTTTTTTTCCTGTAAAAAAAGCGTAATTTTATTTCATCAGTCGAGATCAAAATTACATTATGTAGATTCACATAAATGTGAATTGCTGTTCAAAAATTGGAACTTTTGATGAGACATCCGAGTCTTCTTTCAAAATTGGGTGAGATCTTTAAATTTTTGTTGTTGTTTACATCGAAATTTTACAAAAAAATACTATCTGAGGAGACAATTGTTTGCAGTAATATAAGCTGAGTATCCATAGTAATACCATGAGTGTATAATATGCCTAAAAATAAAAAAATAAATATAGATGCTGATAGTAGATTGTGATGATCAGTCAATGAAGGACCTATGATAGTATTCCTGAGTCAGGCCCTCCCTGAACTCCTTCACTTTCCAGATCCCCAAGGCCATTTGCAGCCCCTCCTTTGAGGCTTGGTCTTCCTTTTGGTTATTTTACCTGTAAACATGATGGCATCCAAATGCCTTGAGAATGCTCATATTTGACCCTCCATTACCTCTTTGGAATGATATATAAGGAATCCCCTGGATACATTGAAGGGGGATAAATTGAAGAGTAAGGAATATAGTCCATCGTTTCCTCATCTTTGCTTATACTTGAGTATGCATCCCTTTGTTCCTTTGAGAACATAGTGTTCTTCCCAATCTTTCCTTTGCTTTGTGAGCTTGCTATCAAGAGATGGAGGATTGAAGTGGTGGATGCCCAAGTCGAGGCCTTGGTTTCTCTAGTTTGCAGAAGTGCCAACAGAGTTTGTCACTATTGTAACTCGACTGATTTATTAATAGAAATATATTTTCTTGTCCAATGTTAGATTTTTATCAATTTGACAGTATTATCTTAGGATCTTATCCGAGAGAATAAAATGCAAATCAATCAATCACAAGAAACAATAGACACAAATATTTTCCTGAGGGAAACCATAAAGGATAAAACCATGCAACTTCCTCAGAGATAGAATAAGCACCAACAGCAGCAGTAAATCCCAAAGACAGTAAAATGATCTCTGACAACTGTTCTCTCTCTTATTCCAGCTCCTTCTCTCTCACTGATGCGCTACAACTAAGTGTGAGTGACTGTGTGTTAAATAGAGAGGCTCACTCTCTATTTATACTAATTCCCGACTTGACAATAACTTAGCAAGGCCGAATTCTTTAGGAGAGTCTAATAACTTTAGTGGCTCGAAACTGTGGGGAATTTAACCTTTGAACAATAAGGAGGGTTACCCTCAATGACTTTACATGACTTATTTACATTATTGATTCTCCCGATAGGAACATCGGGGTATGACATGACTCAATTACATTACATATACTTCCTGATAGGAACATCGGGGTACAATACATAAGATATACAAGTGAATACATTCTGAAGTTACAAATACATCAACACTCCCTCTTAACTAGGAAGGTATTCTCTTGACACAATTCATCAGCAAAAGTATTCTTCTCTGGATCAAGTCTGGATCATCATCAACGCTAGATCATCACTGGATCATCACTGGATCATCATCAAAGCTAGATCATCACTGGATCATCACTGGGTCATCATCAAAGTTGGATCATCACTGGATCATCATCAACATCACTTCTTCTGCCATCTTGATCAACTGGTGCTATCTCTCAATTATTCTTGTCATAGGAAGTTCTACAAAGCCAACCTTTTTTCATGCTAGTTGTAGGCCTAGCCTCCATGTAGGTATTCATATTCTTCAACACTTATATCTACCATGGGAGGAACACATCCAACAACCATGTCAGAAAGGCTCGCCCAACACTTACATCTGAACATGGGAGGAACACATCCAAAAACCATGTCAGAAAGGCATGCCCAACACTCACATCTAACCATGGGAGGAACACATCCAACAACCATGTCAGAAAGGCCCAGCACTCACATCTGATGATGGGAGGAACACATCCAACAACCATGTCATAAAGGATTCAACACTTATATCTTACCATGGGAGGAACACATCCAAAAACCATGTAAGAAAGGGTCAACACTTATATCTTAACATGGGAGGAACACATCCAACAACCATGTAAGAAGGTACTTGCACTTACATCTGACCATGGGAGGAACACATCCAACAACCATGTCAGAAAGGCTCAACAGTCAGATCTGGCCATGGGAAGAACACATCCAACAACCATGTCAGAAAGGCTCATCACTTATATCTTTCCATGGAAGGAACACATCCAACAACCATGTAAGAAAGGCTCAGCACTTATATCTTACCATGGTAGGAACACATCCAAAAACCATGTAAGAAAGGATTTGCACTTACATCTGATCATGTGGGAACACATCCCTCAGTCACATCAGAATGGCTCTGCACTTACATCTGATCATGTGGGAACACATCCCTTAGTCACATCAGAATGGCTCATGGACTCATCACTTCCCTTTGGAAGGAACCTTGATCTGGAGAACACCAAGCTTCTCCCTGAAGTACTCAAACTTCACTCTAGCTAATGGCTTGGTTAACACATCAGATATCTACTCATTTGTCACAACATATTGGAGCTTCACTGCTCCTCTCTGCACCATATCCCTGATATAGTGATATTTGATCTTGATATGCTTTGACTTGTCATGGAACATCGGATTCTCAGACAACTTCACATAACTTTGTTTGTCGCAATATATACAGGTAGCATCCAAATGGATATCAAATAAATCAGATAGTAGCTTTCTAAGCCACACTACCTCATAGCTAGCCAAACAAGTTGTGACATACTCTACTTTGGCTGTACTCAATGCCACACAAGACTGCTTCCTGCTAAACCAAGAGATCACACCTGATCCCATACTGAAGCAACACCCTAAAGTTCTCTTCCTATCGATGACACCACCTGCCCAATCTAAATCAACATAACCTTCTAGGTTAATCTTCTGATTTGCCTCATACTTGAGCCCATAATCAAATGTACCCTTCAGGTACCTTAGAATATGCTTTGCAGCAATCAAGTGAACATGTCTAGGATCTGTCAGGAACTGGCTCAATGTGTTCACAAAAAAGAAAATATCTGGTCTCGTATTCGTCAGGTACATCAAGGATCCAATCATCTGATGATACATCGTAGCATCAAACGACTCTAATGAAGCATCACTAAATAACTTTAGGTTTGATGCCATAGGTGTGGTCATGGCCTTGCAGTCCATCATCCTGAACTTCTTCAAGATCTCTACTGCATACTTCCCTTGTCCCAGGGAGATTCCATCTATACTCTGCCACACCTCCATGCCTAGAAAGTAGTGCATCATACCCAAGTCCTTCATCTCAAACTAAACAACAAGCTTCCTCTTCGTATCAGTAATCAACCCATCCACACCTGTTACAAACATATCATCTACTTATAGTAGGAGTATCACTGGGTTCCCTTCTTCAATCTTGTCGTAAAGGTTGGAATCTGCTTTACTCTTGGTAAAGCCCAAACTAGATAGGAAGCTGTCAATTCTACCGTACCATGTCTTGGGTGCCTGTTTCAAACCGTACAGGTATTTCTTCAATTTATACACATGAGTCTCCTTGTCATGTGTCTCAAAACCAAGTGGCTGCTCCACATACACTTCCTCTTCTACTACACCATTCAAGAAAGCAATCTTGACATCCACCTGGTGTATTTTCCATTTACTCACTACAGCCAGAGAAAGTACTGATTTGATGGAAGTGTATCTAGCTACAGCTGCAAAAGTTTCTTCATAATCTATTCCTTCTTTCTGGGAGAAGCCACGACCCACAAATCTTCCTTTATATTTCTCTATGTTGCCATCTACAACATGCTTGATCTTGTAGATCCACTTGGAATTCACGATAGACTTCCTCTCTGGTATAGGGACAACATCCCAGACATCATTCTTCATGATCGACTGGTACTCCTCGATCATAGCATCCTTCCATTGTTTCTTCTCTACCACTTCTTCATAGTTGGAAGGTTCTTTATCATTGATGTCACATAGCAGGGCCACATAGCCGGAGCAGGACCTAGTTGTTTTCCTCTCTCTGAGTATTTCTTCTAGAGCCCCATATATTTTTGCACCTTGGATAGCCTCTTTTACCCATGCAGGTTTCCTCTTGTGAGGATTCTTCTCTTGGGGTGGATCTACAGGTTCATGGGGTTCTTCTATTTCTCGATCTTCATCTTGATTTGTATCATTCATAGTTGTATTTTGAATTCTGGGTACTTCTATTTCTTTAGAGTCTTCAATTGGTCTCTTTTTGGATTTGTTGTAAGCTGAATCTTCATCGAGTGTTACATCTCTGCTTATGTCTATCTTCTTGAATCCTGGGAAGTATATTATGTAAGCTTTTGAGCTTTCACTATATCCCACAAATATACCCTTCTTTCTAGAAGGATCTAACTTTGTCCTCTTTTATTTTGGAATGTGTATGTACATAGGACAACCGAATATTATGAGATGGCTGACCTCTAGTTTCTTGCCAGAAAATACTTCTTCAGGTGTCTTGTTCTCAAGTACTTTGTGTGGAGTATAGTTCTGTACATATACCGCTATTCTGGAAGCTTCTGCCCAAAGATTCATGGGAAGATCTTGATCATGAAGCATTTCCCTTGTAGTTTCCATGATTCTTCTATTCTTCCTTTCTGCAACCCCATTCCCCTGTGGGTTATATGGAGTGTTTAACTCCCTCTTAATCCCTGAATCTCTGCATAACTCTTTGAATTCATTTGATGTGAATTCTCCACCATTGTTTGATAAAAAAATCTTGATCTTCTTTTCTGTGTGGTTCTCGATCAAGGCTTTGAATTCCTTGAACTTGCTGAATACTTCATCTTTGTTTTTCAAGAAGTATGTCCATGTCTTCTTAGAAAAATCATCAATGAAAGAAACATAGTATACATACCTGCTTAATGAACTATATGACATCAGACTACATATATTAGAGTGGATGATTTCCAATATTCCTTTTGCCTTGCTCTCGCCACTTGGAAATGTCTTCTTTGTGTTCTTTCCTTTCACACATCCTTTGCAGACACCGACACGTTTTGTCTATATTTCTGGAAGACCTTCAACAACTTTGCTTCCAAGTGGTAGTGCTCTATAGTGCACATGTGCAAGCCTTCTATGCCAAAGTTCATTTGGCTTTATTGAGTTATCGACCAAAGTTTTTTTGGTTGGCCCTTCAATTTGTATAGACCTCCTTCTTGTTCCCCAATCACTACCGCATCATCAATAGTATTTCCCTTTGGCCACATAAGAACTTGACCATCTACAAATGCAACCCTTATGCCTTTTGCATCCAATGTAGATATGGATAGGAGGTTCTTCTTCAGTATTGGGACAAACAAGACATCCTTCATCTTCATAGACTTTCCAGAGTCTAGCTTATAGGAGGATTCACCACTACCTTTGATTGGATAATGGTAGTCATCCCCAAGTTTGACCTTGTAAGGTGACTCATGTTTAGATAGTTTCACAAAGGATTCTTTGAATCCCGTCATATGTTTGGAATCCCCATTGTCTATAAGTCAATCATTACTTCCATGTGTGATAGTTCCCATGAGAGCGGAAATCAGAACATATTCTTCATCACTTGAAGAATCATCACTTTCTTGTTTGATTCTCTTTGTGGAAGGTTCATCATCCTCTGCAGCATGAGCATGATGTCTTCTCTTGTTTCTGTTCTTCTTGTGAGAGCCAATTTTGTTTCTAGGACAATCTCTGGAAAAGTGTTCTCTTTCATCACATGTATAGCATCTTAATTTAGGTAAATTTCTGCTAGATATTCTAGGGTTATCTTTCTGGTGGGAGTGCTTACCTTTGTGATAGTCTATTTTGATTTTCTTGGATTGTACTATGAGAGCTTGATCTTCACTTCCAATATTTTCTTCTCGGGGTATTATTCGAGATTCTTATTGTGAGAATTCTTCCCACAACCTACTAAACTTGAGTAGCTTCTTTCTTTCACAAATCCATTGAATGAGGGAGTCCCATGATCTAGGGAGACCATTCAAGGTAGTCATCACAATTTCTGCATTCTCCACTTCTTCATCCACTGCTTCAAGTTGTTCTTTGATCTGGGAGACCCTTGTGAAATATGACAATATGGTCTCCGCATTCTAGATATTCATATTCTTCAATTGGTTCCTCAAAGTATTCTTCTGATTTATGTTCTTTCCTTCAAACAGTTTGGTCAGGGCATCAAACATTACTTTAGGTGTCTTTAGGGAGGACACCTATGGTATGAGGTGATCCTTGATTGAATCAGCCATAATCCTCTTATCCATGACCAATTTCTTTTTGTTTAAGGCCTTAGCCTCATCTCCCTCTGGAACTGGAACCTCTTCACTGATGTAAGAGTCCAACTCATTTTCATCCAGGACTAGGGAGATCCTATACTTCCAAGCTCAGAAATTATCAGCTCCCTCAAGGTTTTGATCAAGCTTGGTGTGATGATACATATTAACTGAGAACCTCAAATGGAAATACAAAATATTTAGATCTTACCAATTCAAGAAGCTAAAAACAGGATTTGGAGCTGATGTAGTGCTGGTTCTCTAGTTCTAGGGAAGATTAGGGTTTGGATTTCCCAGAGTTCTACCCAACAAAAAACCTTTATTCTTATCTCTAAACTTTGATTTTGAGGAGGAGAGAAATCCTAGCCTGGGCTCACTCAATAATTCTTCTTGAGTGAAAATCCCTAATTTCCTGATGTAGTGGTAGGTCAAAAATTGAAAATGATCAGAATCATATTTTTCTTCAACAGAAAGATGCGCCCTTCAATGGAGGTTCAACCTAGCCTCCTTTTGCTAATGAATTGTAGAGAGTGACCCAAAAATTAAGAAGCCCTAGCTTTCGCAGCTGCATAGTGTCTTCTTCTCAGGTTAGCTCTGATACCATGTAATATTTTTATCAATTTGACAATATTATCTTAGGATCTTATATGAGAGAATAACATGCACGACAATGAATCACAAGAAACAATAGACACAAATATTTTCCTCGGGGAAACCATAAAGGATAAAACCCCGCAAATTCCTCAGAGATAGAATAAGCACTAATGGTAGCAGTAAAACCCAAAGACAGTAATATGATCTCCGATAGCTTTTCTCTCTCTTATCCCAGCTCCTTCTGTCTCACTTATGCGCTACACCTAAGTGTGAGTGACTATGTGTTAAATAGAGGCTCATTCTCTATTTATACTAATTCCCGACTTGACAATAACTTACTAGGGCCTACTTCTCTAGGAGAGTCTAATAACCCTAGTGCCCTGAAACTGCGGGTACTTTAACCCTTGAACAATAAGGAGGGTTACCCTCTATGAATTTACATGACTTGTTTACATTATTGATTCTCTTGATAGGAACATCGGGGTATGACATGACTCAATTACATTACAGATACTTCCCGATAGGAACATTGGGGTACAATATATAAGATATACAAGTGAATACATTCCGAAGTTACAAATACATCAACATCCAATTCATGCGCATTTTGAATATGAATATTGAATCCATGGATGTATTTAATTTCTTGTACATGATTGATTATATATGCTAAAGTAGTGCTAACACATTTACATATATCATGCTTGCTTTTTGTTGTTGTTGTTGAGAGCAAATTATAATTGCAATTGCATTGGAAAAGATCAGCGAAGATCTAATTCAACCATCTAGAACAAGGTACGATTCTATATCCCTTAGTGTTAGATTTTATTACTTCTCTTGTGTATTGGGAAATATTGATTTCTGGTGTCGTATTTTCTGTTGTGGTACCCCCAAGCCATAGGAAGTTTCTCTCCGTAACAAGGAGCATGACAAGAGTACGCGAAACTACGCATGTTTATATCTTTGAAAGAGAGCCCTTCAACATAGAGAAACTTTCTAAAAATGCTAAGAAGCACCAGGAATTTTATCCCTTAAAATACTAAATAAAAATATCCCTTAGATCCCATCTAGAAAAAGCGTAAAATACCCTTTTACGTATGGTTTTAAGACACACTAATTTCATTTTGGGGGGGATCCCAATTTCACATAATCTCTGCATTTTATGAGCTAGATATCAGCTTTGTGTTTATTACGGTTAATACGTAGCTTGTATACATATGTATGATGCTTATAGATATCTCTATTATAGAGGTGTTTATTAGTTACAGGGTATGTGTACTTACTATTATTCCTATAATATCACTAATGGTATAAGCTTGTACTTTTTTGATATCTATCACACACTATTTCTTCTTTTTATAACAGTACATATATAGTTCAAATATAGATAATGGATAGGAATACCAGAGCATAAATAGTTAATATATATACAATGGACAAGAGGACATGAAGCATAGATATAGTGTTGTTAAGCTTATCTCTGGTCATAGTTAAGAGCTTATATCTGGCATTAGGATGAATATTTATTACTGTTAATACTCTTAGCAATAGGCCAGACTAAGCTATCTTTTAGCTTGCTATTTTATTAGGAAAAACATTCAATTACAGTTAATACTCTACTTAATAGCTATTACTAAGCTTGGCTATAATGTATAGTGGGGTACTAGGAAATGAGAAAGACATATTTATTAGGATTTAGCTCTCCTTCATAGAAACTACTAAGCTATTTAGTACTCTTATTAGTTATCTTGTATACAATGGCCATACACTGCAGATATACTGAGGTACTAGGGAATTATAGGGAATATTGTTTTTACATTATCAATCTTAACAATAGTAATTTCAAAACCTCTAAATAGTTAGTCCCTTAGTATAATACCCATCCTTGGTTTTGTTTATCCTTGTTTCTTCTTAGGACAACCAACACCCTTTGTACTAGTGTGTTTCTTAGGACACTAGATAATCTAAAACCTTCACCCCCCCGAAACCTATCCATTAAATTTTTTCTATTTCCCTGACCATTAAATTTTTATCGATAACTGTCAGGACAAATAACACATAAAAAGATATTTAATAGGGTTATAGGAGTAGTTTTTCCTTTAGTCCCATAAGGAAGAGTTACCAATTAAGCTAGGTTCAGTTACCTTTTGTCAGCCTAAGGTCCACATATCCCTATTTCTAGGAAGCACCCTAAGCTAAGCTCTACATATACCTATTGATAGGAGCACCTTTCTCTCTGGTTAATAGAAATCACCTCGCTTATTGGCAGGAACATGCTTCCCCTTATGCTTCACCTATGACCCAACCTTTACTACTCCTTGAGGAAGATCTATCAAGTCTTCCCCAACCTTTATCCTTAAGGAACATCTATATAGGACCAGTAAAAGAAAGAGCCATTAAGGAGGAAGAGCTATCAAAGGACGGTAAAAAAGATACATCTAGTTACTTACTTAATTGTTTATAAAGTAAGATCCCTCATAGAACGAATAAAACATAAACACCGATTAGAACAAAACACAAACATGTTATACAACACGACTAAATGATTACCTAGATGGGAAAACACCTTATGCCTACTTTTACCTCTAGGTGTTGCAAGGAAATTCAACCTCAAGGGAGATAAAATATTCATAATTATTTACATTATATGCACCACACCAACAAATCCGTTACAACTTTAGACAACCTTATAGAAAGTTATGGAGATCATACTAGGATTTTCTTTGTTCTGTTGAGATAATACCAATCCATGACTTGTCTTACAGAACTCGGGCACCATTCCCCATCCTTTGAATATCGACCGATCCTGTTGTTGAAAAGTGTCTTCCACTTGATCTATGAAAACGGCTTGATGAGCATTCACCTCAGGAGACCGTCGTTGATCAATAGCCTGGAGAGGAAGAGATTCTTCATGCATCCCTTGAGGGATTTGTTTATTACTCAAATCCACAGCCTCCCTTGGGAGCCATATTTTTTGTGCTGGGGCTTTTGAAAACCCCAATTGACAGTTTTTTTCTATATGTCATGTTGCATGGAAACAGTGAAATCTAAATGGGATCCCTTCATAGTCCAGAAGTTGCTTCCTAACCGAGTCACCCCATATAATATTAATGTGTTCTTGGAGATCTGTTTGAATGTTTAAAGAGACAAGTTTTCGTGCTACATTTTTCCTTATTGTATTCAGAAAATAGATATAGGCCTATAGAAATACTCCGAGTGCACTCCCCAAATCATGAAGTGAGTTCAGGTTCCAAAATTCCAAGGGGAGTCCCGGAAGACGCACCCACATCAGCATAGTGTTCAGTATCTCACTATCCACATCAAAGAGAGGAGTCCATTTTTTTAACATAATAGGAACATATGCATAGCTCCACTGTTTTGCAAGAATTTTTTCAACATCACTTGCGCATTTGAATCTAAATCCAAACCATCCCTTTGTAAGGACATCGGTTTTCAGCTCATAGTTGAGAATGCTTAACCAATTCTTCTTGACCCAAATTTCCATATCCTCCGATATAGGGTTTCACCCACGAATTTTTCCCACCAGAGCAGAGTCTTCCATATCCCCAACATCCTCTATTGACACATTGACACCACATATGAGATTAAGAGGCCCACTAGTTGAGGAGAGGCATTTGTTCTTGCATTTTTTTCTAGGGCTCTTTGATAAACCCCTGTCTTCGGCTTGAATTTCCACTTGTGGCTCTTTGTCACTTCTCTAAGATCCTGAATCAAGTGGTGTCCTTGGAAAACCCTCCGGATGCAAAAAAGAAGCAATGAAAACATCTTGGCTAAAATCGTCCCCTTCTTCTGAGGCTGATAAGGGAGGCATGGCAGGGGTAGTTGGATGATATCCCATCCATCTTGATCCCAACAAATACAAATCGTTGTACAAAAATTGTTCCACAGATGAAGTAGGGTTCCAAAGAGGGTCTAAGAAGGGTTATGTGTGAATGATTATGGCATCCATAGATAGTGTAGACCCTCTTTTTTCAGGAAAACTTTGAGGAAAAAGAGAAAGATGGCTTCCCCCAAGCCCATATATAGGGGTCTTACTACTAGCGCTAACAATGGGTCATTGTTATGCCTAGATTCCATTGGGGAAACAATCACAGTGACGGTCCCAACTATCAGTATTCCCGGTTCCAATTGGTCGATTCCGAAATTATTGAACATGTGGGTGAAAAAGGTGGTGAAAAACCTCCTCTGTGACACTGGAAACCTCCTTTGCAACCTCAAAAGTAGTTCGTCAATGAGGTAAGTGAAATATGTAAAATTTCGTTGTCACGACAGGGGGAAGGTAAGATGTAAAATTTCATTGTCGCGACAGGGGGAAGGTAAGATGTAAAATTTTGTTTGTTGTTTTTTAATGTTTATTTTTTGTTTTGTTTATTATTTATATTTATTATTTTTAATGTTTATTAATATTTTAATGTTTATTATTAATTTAATGTTTATTATTATTTTAATGTTTATTATTACTTTAATGTTCTTTATTGTTTTATTGTTTATTATTACTTTAATGTTTTATTATTATTTTAATGTTTATTTTTTTAATGTGTTTTATTACCTTTCCTTGAATCCAATAAGTCCACTATACACCTTCGGGAAAGGATAAATACAAGGGATTATTCATGCTACACGGAGGCAAGGTGGCAGAAACTGATGACATCAATACCTATGATCATCATGATCATCACCATCACCACCATATTGATAATCATCATAATCACCATCACCACCATCTTAATCATCATCATCATCATGATAATCATTTTCATCATTATCATCATCATCATCAATGAAGAAAATCATCATCAATATAAGCATTTTCATTGCCATCGTCAATGATCATCACCATAGTCATCAACAACACCATCGTCATTGTCGTCATAAACAACACCATCGACATCATCATCATCGTTAGTGATTATTATGATGATGTTGATGTTGATAGAGAATTTATCGTTGTCGCCGTAGTCAGCAGGATTATCATGATCATTTTCTTTATGGACATTGTCATCATAGAGAACATCATCATTGTTAATAGACCCTTTCTTGAAAAAAAATTGTCATATGAGTGTAATATGGTGACCATTTCGAAGTTTGACACACACAGGATGCTTAATAAAGTCCACTATCAAGAGTGATTTGAGACCAGCATAAGTAAGTATTGTTATTATTCTAATGAGTATGAACATGATGATGAAGATGATAACATTGATGACGACGACGATGATGATAACATTGATGACGACGATGATGATGATAACATTGATGACGATGATGATTATAACATTGACGATGATGACGATGATGGAGATGGTGATGGTGATGATGGTGATGGTTGGGATTATTATAATGAGAATGAACATGATGATGATGATTGTTATTGTTCTAATGAGTATGAACATGATGATCATGATGATGAATATGATAACATTGATGATGATGATGATGATGATAACCTTGATGATGGTTATGATTATAACATTAACGATGATGAGGTTGATTATGATGTCGATGGTGACAATGATGACTATGGTGATGATGGTGATGATGGTGATGATGATGATGATGATGATTATGATAAAATTGATGATCATAAAGATGAAGATGATGATGGTTGTGATTATTATAATGAGGATGAACATGATGATGATGATTGCTATTATTCTAATGAGTATGAACATGATGATCATGATGATGAAGATGATAACAATGATGACGATGATGATGATGATGATTATAACATTAACGATGATGAGTTTGAGGTTGATTTTGATGTCGATGATGATGACTATGAAGATGGTGGTGGTGGTGATGATGATGATTATAGCATTGATGATCATAAATATGAAGATGATGATGGTTGCGGTTATTATAATGAGGATGAACATGATGATGATGATTGCTATTATTTTAATGAGTATGAACATGATGATGATGATGATGAAGATGATAACATTGATGACGACGATGATGATGAGGCTGAGGTTGAGGATGAGGTTGATTATGATGTCGAAGATGACGATGGTGATGATGGTGATGATGATTATGATTATGATAGCATTGATGATCATAAAGAAGAAGATGATGATGGCTGCAATTATTATAATGAGGATGAGCATGATGATGATGATTGCTATTATTCTAATGATTATGAACATGATGATCACGATGATGAAGATGATAACATTGATGACTATGATGTGATGATAAAATTGATGATGATGAGGCCGAGGATGAGGATGAGGTTGATCATGATGTCGATGATGATGATGATGAAGATGGTGATGATGGTGATTATGATGATGATTATGATAGGTTTGATGATCATAAAGATGAAGATGATGACAACGATGATTATGATAGCATTGATGACCATAAATATGAATATGATGATGGTTGCAATTATTATAATGAGTATGAACATGATGATGATGATTGCTATTATTCTAATGAGTATGGACATGATGATTATGATGATGAAGATGATATCATTGATGATGATGAAGATGATGATATCATTGATGACGATGATGATTATAACATTGACAATGATGAAGTTGAGGATGAGTATGAGGTTTATTTTGATGTCTATGATGACGATGGCGATGATGGTGGTGGTGATGATGATGATAATTATGATGGCATTGATGATCATAAAGATGAAGATGATGATGGTTGCGATTATTATAATGAAGATGGACATGATGACAATTATTGTTATTATTCTAATGAGTATGAACATGATGATCATGATGATGAAAATAATAACATTGATGATGGTGGCGATTATAACATTGACAATGATGAGGCTGAGGATGAGAATGAGGTTGATTATGATGTCGATGATGACGATGATGAATATGGTGATGATGACGATGATGATGATGATGACGACGATGATGATTATGATAGCATTGATGATCATAAAGATGAAGATGATGATGGTTGCAATTATTATGATGAGGATGAACATGATGATGATGATTTCTATTATTCTAATGAGTATGAACATGATCATGATGATGAAGATCATAACATTGATGACGATGATGGTGATGATATCATTGATGATGATGATGATTATAACATTGACGATGATAAGGCTAAGGATGAGGATGAGGTTGATTATGATGTCGATGATGATGATGAAGATGGTGATGATGACGATGACGACGATGATGACGATGATTATGATAGCATTGATGATCATAAATATGAAGATGATGATGGTTGCGATTATTATAACAAGGATGAACATGATGATGATGATTGCTATTATTCTAATGACTATGAACATGATGATCATGATGATGAAGATGATAACATTGATGATGACAACGACGATGATATCATTGATGATGGTGATGATCATAACATTGACGGTGATGAGGATGAGGTTGATTATGCTGTCGATGATGATGATGATGAAGATGGTGATGATGATTATGATGATGATGATGATGATGATTATAGCATTGATGATCTTAAAGATGAAGATGATGATGGTTGCGATAATTATAATGAGGATGAACATGATGATGAGCTTGAGGTTGAGGATGAGGTTGATTATGATGTCGATGATGGCGATGGTGATGATGGTGATGATGGTTATGATTATGATGATGATTATGATAGCATTGATGATCATAAAGAAGAAGATGATGATGGATGTGATTATTATAATGAGGATGAGCATGATGATGATGATTGCTATTATTCTAATGATTATGAACATGATTATCACGATGATGAAGATGATAACATTGATGACGATGATGATTATAAAATTGGTGATGATGAGGCCGAGGACGAGTATGAGGTTGATTATGATGTCGATGATGATGATGATGAAGATGGTGATGATGGTGATTATGATGATGATGATGATGATGATGATGATTATGATAGATTTGATGATCATAAAGATGAAGATGACGATGACGATGATTATGATAGAATTGATGACCATAAATATGAATATGATGATGGTTGCAATTACTATAATGAGTATGAACATGATGATGATGATTGATATTATTCTAATGAGTATGGGCATGATGATTATGATGATGACGATGATATCATTGATGACGATGAAGATGACGATGATGATTATAACATTGACAATGATGAGGTTGAGGATGAGTATGAGGTTTGTTTTGATGTCGATGATGACGATGGCGATGATGGTGGTGGTGATGATGATGATTATGATGGCATTGATGATCATAAAGATGAAGATGATGATGGTTGCGATTATTATAATGAGGATGGACATGATGACAATGATTGTTATTATTCTAATGAGTATGAACATGATGATCATGATGATGAAATGATAACATTGATGACGATGGCGATTATAACATTGACGATGATGAGGCTGAGGATGAGAATGAGGTTGATTATGATGTCGATGATGACGATGATGAATATGGTGATGACAATGATGATGATGATGATGATGACGACGACGACGATGATTATGATAGCATTGATGATCATAAAGATGAAGATGATGATGGTTGCGATTATTATAATGAGGATGAACATGATGATGATGATTTCTATTATTCTAATGAGTATGAACATGATCATGATGATGAAGATCATAACATTGATGATGATGATGGTGATGATATCATTGATGATGATGATGATTATAACATTGACGATGATGAGGCTAAGGATGAGGATGAGGTTGATTATGATGTCGATGATGATGATGAAGATGGTGATGATGGTGATGATGGTGATGATGATGACGGTGATGATGATTATGATAGCATTGATGATCATAAATATGAAGATGATGATGGTTGCGATTATTATAATGAGGATGAACATGATGACGATGATTGCTATTATTTTAATGAGTATGAACATGATGATCATGATGATGAAGATGATAACATTGATGACGACGACGATGATGATATCATTGATGATGATGATGATCATAACATTGACGGTGATGAGGATGAGGTTGATTATGCTGTCGATGATGACAATGATGAAGATGGTGATGATGGTGGTGATGATGATGATGATGATGATGATGATGATGATGATGATTATAGCATTGATGATCATAAAGATGAAGATGATGATGGTTGCGATAATTATAATGAGGATGAACATGATGATGATGATGGCTATTATTTTAATGAGTATGAACATGATGATCATGATGGTGAAGATGATAACATTGATGACGACGACGATGATGATAACATTGATGACGATGATGAGGCTGAGGTTGAGGATGAGGTTGATTGTGATGTCGATGATGATGATGGTGATGATGGTGATGATGGTGATGGTGGTGATGATGATTATGATTATGATGATGAATATGATATCATTGATGATCATAAAGAAGAAGATGATGATGGCTACGATTATTATAATGAGGATGAGCATGATGATGATGATTGCTATTATCCTAATGATTATGAACATGATGATCACGATGATGAAGATGATAACATTGACGACTATGATGTGATGATAACATTGATGATGATGATGAGGCCGAGGATGAGGATGAGGTTGATTATGATGTCGATGATGACGATGATGAAGATGGTGATAATGGTGATTATGACGATGATGATGATTATGATAGATTTGATGATCATAAAGATGAAGATGACGATGACGATGATTATGATAGCATTGATGACCATAAATATGAATAAGATGATGGTTGCAATTATTATAATGAGTATGAACATGATGATGATGATTGCTATTATTCTAATACGTATGGACATGATGATTATGATGATGAAGATGATATCATTGATGACAATGAAGATGATGATATCATTGATGACGATGATGATTATAACATTGACAATGATGAGGTTGAGGATGAGTATGAGGTTTATTTTGATGTCGATGACGACGATGGTGATGATGGTGGTGGTGATGATGATGATTATGATGGCATTGATGATCATAAAGGTGAAGATGATGATGGTTGCGATTATTATAATGAGGATGGACATGATGACAATGATTGTTATTATGCTAATGAGTATGAACATGATGATCATGATGATGAAAATCATAACAATGATGACGGTGGCGATTATAACATTGACGATGATAAGGCTAAGGATGAGAATGAGGTTGATTATGATGTCGATGATGACGATGATGAATATGGTGATGATGATGATGATGATGATGATGATGATGATTATGATAGAATTGATGATCATAAAGATGAAGATGATGATGGTTGCGATTATTATAATGAGGATGAACATGATGATGATGATTTCTATTATTCTAATGAGTATGAACATGATCATGATGATGAAGATCATAACATTGATGACGATGATGGTGATGATATCATTGATGATGATGATGATTATAACATTGACGATGATGAGGCTAAGGATGAGGATGAGGTTGATTATGATGTCGATGATGATGCTGAAGATGGTGATGATGGTGATGATGATGACGATGATGATGACGACGACGATGATGATTATGATAGCATTGATGATCATAAATATGAAGATGATGATGGTTGCGATTATTATAATGAGGATGAACATGATGATGATGATTACTATTATTCTAATGAGTATGAACATGATGATCATGATGATGAAGATGATAGCATTGATGACGACGACGATGATGATCATAACATTGATGATGATGAGGCTAAGGATGAGGATGAGGTTGATTATGCTGTCGATGATGACGATGATGAAGATGGTGATGATGGCGATGATGATGATGAAGATGGTGATTATGACACCATTGATGATCATAAGGATGAATATTATGATGGGTTGTGGTTATTATAATGAGGATGACCATGATGATGATGATAGCCATTATTCTAATGAGTATGAACATGAAGATGATGATGGTTGTGATTACTCTAATGAGGATATCCATGATGATGATGATTTCTATTATTCTAATGAGTATGAACATGATGATGAAGATGATAACATTGATGACAATGATGATGATGATAACATTGATGACGATGATGATATTAACATTGATGATGATGAGGATGAGGTTGATTCTGATGTCGATGATGAATATGGTGACGATGGTGATAATGATGATGATGAAGATGATTACGATGATGATTATGATAGCATTGGTGATAATACAGATGAAGATAATGATGGTTGTGATTTATATAATGAGGATGAACATGACGACGATGATTGTTATTATTCTAATGAGTATGAAGATGATGATCATGATGATGAAGATGATAACATTGCTGACGATGATGACGTTGATATCATTGATGACGATGATGATTATAACATTGACGATGATGAGGCTGAGGATGAGAATGAGGTTGATTTTGATGTCGATGATGACGATGATGAAGATGGTGATGATGATGATGATTATGATAGCATTGATGATCATAAAGATGAAGATGATGATGGTTGCTATTACTATAATCAGGATGGACATGATGATGATGATTTCTATTATTCTATTGAGTATGAACATGACGATAATGATGATGAAGATGATAACATTTATGACAATAATGATGATGATGATTATAACATTGACGATGATGAGACTGAGGATGAGGATGAGGTTGATTATGATGCCGATGATGGAAAGGATGAATATGGTCATGATGATGATGATGATCATAAATTCATCAATCAATATCTGTTGATGTATTTGTAACTTCAGAATGTATTCACTAATATTGTACCCCGATGTTCCTATCGAGAGAATCATTTGTATTTCATTGTACCTCGATGTTCCTATCAGGAGAGTCATTAATATAATAAAGTCATGCAAAGTTAATGAGGTTAAACCTCCATTGTAAGTCGGGACAATAGTACCCACAATTGAGTTGAGGTTAACCCTCCTTAATGATCGGGGGGAAAAGTCCCCACAGTTGTGTGGCACTAGGGTTATTAGACTCTCCTAGAGATGTCAGCCTTGGTAAGTAATTGTCAAGTTGGAAATTAGTATAAATAGAGAGTTAGCCTCTCTATTTTACACACACACTCACCCAACTATAGTGCATAGGTGAGAGAAGAGGAGCTCACATAAGTGAGAGAGAGAACAACTGTTGGAGATCATATTTTCTGTATTTGGGTTTTACTGCTGGCATTGGTGCTCATTTTATCTTTGAGGAAATTGCAGGGTTTTCTCCTTTATGGTTTCCCTGAGGAAAATATTTGTGTCTCTTGTCTCTTGTGATTATTTCTTTACATGTTATTCTCTCAGATAAGATCCTAGATCATATTGTCTAATTGATAAAAATCTAACATGGTATCAGAGCTAACCTGAGAAGAAGACACTATCCAGTTGCAGAATCTAGGGCTTCTTACTTTTTGGGTCTCTATCCCTAGATCATTAGAAAAGGAGGCTAGTCTAACTCTCCATTGAATGGTGCATCTTTCAGTCGAAGCAGAAGTTGATTCCGGGCATTTTCAGTTACTGCCGCAGGGAATTAGGGATTTTCACAAAAGATGAATTATTGAGTGAGCCCAGCATAGGATTTATCTCCTCATCAAAATCAGAGTTTAGAGACCAATGTCAAAGTTTTTGGTTGATTAAAACTCTGGGAAAGTAAAACCCTAGTTTGACCCTGGGCTTGAAAAACTGTAAAATACTAAAAATGGTAGTTTTGGTACATTCGCTATATCTCTGGATTGAAGAAGTATCAGGTGCCAAAATATTCATAGGCCAAAGATGAAATCCTGATGTACGTTTTATAAAAATTTCAGCCTCATATTCGCTATATTCTGGGAGATATGATTCCTCCACTTTAGGGTTCCATCCCCTTCCAGGATTCATCCCTAAAGAAGACACCTAGGGAGAATTGCTATATCGCGGGATACAAGGATCCAAATGAAATTTATCAAGAAGTTATATATAGGGAATGGAATTTAATTTCTATGGTAAAATTTTTAGACCCCGAAGGTGAAACAGTGACACGTGGCAGTACATACAAGTTAGCTATGCTGAACAGTCCTGAAAGAAGTCACCTTGGGGAAAAATATAATAAGTCTCAAATGGTGAAACCAATTCTAGTCAAAACTGTGGTGTTGGAAAGAGGATAGAAGAGGCTACCTCAGTACAAATTTTCAGAGACATAGGATTAATAATGTTGGAGATACAACAGAAACAATATCTGGCATTTCTGTAGAAGAAATTGGAAAACTAGGGCTTCCTTTTCCGGGAGCTTCCCTCCACTGTTTTCAGAAAAGGATTACAATGGACAACTCTCCTTGAGGAGGTACATATTTCTATCCAATTAGATCTAAAATATTCCAAGTTTTGAAAATTAGGGTTTCTCTAACAAACCCTAGATCAGCCAGATCCGGAACCAGGATGGACACCTCAAATCGGTAAGATCTAATCTTTTTCTTTTTACATTTCAGGTTCTCATTTCAAAATGATCTATCACACCATCTTGATGAAAAGATTGGTGAAGATGAAAAATTCTGAGCATAGAAGTATAAGTTTTCACTGGTTCTTAAAGAAAATGAATCGAACACCTACATAAGTGGAGAGGTTGCAGTTCCAAAGGGAGATGAGGCTAAGGCCTTACACAAGAAGAACTTGATCAAGGCCAAGAGGATTATTGCTGATTCTATCAAGGATCATCTTATACCATAGGTGTCTTCCCTAAAGAAACCTAAAGAGATGTTTGATTCCTTAACCAAGCTATTTGAAGGGAAGAACATAAATCGGAATATGAATTTGAGAAACCAGTTGAAGAATGTAAAGATATAGAATGCAGAGACCATACAGTCATACTTTACAAGGATCTCTCAAATCAAAGAAAAACTTGAAGCAGTGGATGAAGAAGTAGAGAATGTAGAAGTTGTGATAACCAACTTGAATGGCCTCCCATGATCAAGGGATTCATTCATTTGAGGAATGTGTGCCAGAAGGAAGTGATTACCTTCAGCAGACTTTGGGAAGATCACATACAAGATGAAGCTCAGCTCATAATAAGAGAAGGAGAAGATGGAAGCAACTGAAGATCAAACTCTCATGATTCAAAGAAGATCCATAAAGCAATGAGGAATATGAAGAACTCAATTCTTGAAGAACCTTTTAGCATTTGGATAAGAAATGATGATGTCATGAATGAAGAAGATGATGAAGCTAAAGGCTCAAGAAGGAGTCTACCCATGAAACAAATAAAAGATAAGTATTCAATTGTCATTTCATGACATTGTTTTGTTATGCATTCGATTATATTCAGTTGATGTGTTGTTTGCATTAATGATAGTATACTACTAATATGCATGTGATGGGTAAGTAGCTCATGGTGCTATACAATTCTCCATTTCTACTTATCTAGAATGAAACCTCTTTGTCGACATATTGGATTAGTGCACAATCTCAATGATGTCATGGTAGAGATGGAAGGAATCTAGAAAGTTTTCGTGAGATATGGATGAATGTTGTATTGGCTAAAAGAGTTGCATGATTATATATTTATGCATAAGAATTTTCCATTATGAATATGCCTTATGAAATGTTTCTAACCATACAACTGGTGCATTTGACTTGTAGGAAATATCACGTACAATAACCTACAAGAAAAGAAGGATGAGACTTGTTCCAAAGAACAAGTGATGACAGTTTGAGAAATAATACAAGATGAAGAATAACATGATGATAATTTCAAATAAAAAAAGAGGTTTGAGACATAGTACAATTATGAGACACTATTGAGTGACATCAATGATGTAGAACCTTCCAGCTATGAAGAAGTAGCCTAGACGAAAGGGGAGGATAATACAAGTTTAGGAGGAATGATGTATAGGATGCAGTATCGAGACCTAAAGGGAAGTCCGTAATTCCTTCCATATGGATCTACAAGATCCAGCATGTAGTAGATGGAAACATCATGGGATACAAGGCAATATTTGTAGCACGAGGCTTCTCACGGAAAGAAGGCATAAACTACAAAGAGACATTTGCAGACATTACAAGTTAAGACACATGACAGGCAGACTCGTGTGAAAATTAAAGAAGGCCTTGTACGAGCTCAGAAGGCACCCATGGGATAACACATACATGAGGAGCTTGAAGATCACCTAGAGTGATGAAGATCTTAAACTTTTCTACAAGGTTAAAGATGAAATCCTATAGAGGATGAGAAGCTCACAGATGGGTGCGAGAAGAACTTTTGAAAAGGTTCAAGATAGAGGATCTTGGTATCTAGTGACCCTAGATGGATACATAGAATATTAGTAGCAGAGGAGGCTACTTGTCACTCTGGTATAGAATACATAGAGTATGAAAGGAAGAGGGAGAATGATGCTCCGCTTCAAAGGGAGTGACTGCAAAATATTCTGAGGTTCGACATGGTACGACAGGATGTACAGATTAGTGATGGCTCTAGGATTTACTGAGAGTAAATCTGACTCCAACCTTTGCTCCAAGGTTGAAGGTGGAAGACCAGTGATTCTCCTGTTATATGTTGATAACTTGTTCCTGACAGAAAAGGGGAACTCATTAAAAATGAAAGAAGGAAACTTGCTACCAAGTTCAAGTAAAAGGACTTGGGTATGATGCACTACTTTATAGGCATGAAGGTGTGGTAGAATGCAGATGGAATCTCTTTGGGACAAGGGAAGTATGTAGTAGATATCCTGAATAGGTTTAGGATGATGGACGACAAGGCCATGAACACACCTATGGCATCGAACCTGAAGCTATTGAGTGCTGTTTCATCAGAGTCAGTTTATGTTATGATGTATCGTCAGATGATTTGTTCCTTGATGTACCTGGCGAATACGAGACCAGATATTCACTTTGTTGTGAACACATTGAGACATGTAAACCTGATGGTTTAAAATCATGCAGTGAGGTACCTTAAGGGTACAATTTATTATGGGCTCAAATATGAAGCGAATCATAGGATTAACCTAGAGGGTTATGTGGATTCGGATTGGACAGACAATTCCATTGATAGGAAGAGCACTTTGGGGTGCTGCTTTAGTATGAGATCAGGTGTGATTTCTTGGTTTAGCAGGAAGCAGTCCTGTATGGTGCTAAGTACAGTCAAGGAAAAATATGTTTCTACTTGCTCAGCTATTTGGGAGGTAGTATGTTTCTTTTGAAAACTACAATTTGATTTGGTTGATCTGACTTGCATTTTTGTATGATGTAGAGATGAGTAGTGAAGCTCCAGTATGTGATCTAGATCGATATCTCTTGAAAGAGGGAGTTATAGAATACCTAGTGAGACAGGTTGTCTGAGCATAAAATCCTAGTGAAGCCCGTAGGTTTCTTTGATGTAAACAGTACTTTATGTTGTCCTCATATGTAATCAGTTCTGGTGAAGCTCATAGGTTATCCTTGGACGTAATCATCCCTGATGTAATTCTATGCTTGAAATTGCCAGTGTGAAGTACGAGTACTTTATGGAGAAGCTTGGTGTTATCCAGATCAAGGTTCCCTCCAAGGGGAAGTGATAAGTGCAGATCGCTTCTGACATGGTGGTAGGTGGGTCCTCCCATGGTCATATGTAAGTGCGGAGCCCTTCTGAGATGGTGGTAGGTGGGTCCTCCCATGGTAAGATATAAGTGTAGATCCTTTCCCCGGATGATATAAGGTGTGTCCTATCATGCCGGTGGATGTAAGTGGAGAGCATTTCTATGGATGGTAGATGGTGTGTCCTACCATTCCAATGGATGTAAGTGTTGAGCCTTTCCTAGAATGGTAGATGGTGTGTCCTACCATGCCAATGGATGTAAGTGCTGAGCCTTTCCTTGTATAGTAGATGGTGTGTCCTACTATTCCATAGGATGTAAGTGATGGTCCTTTATGACTGGGTCAAATGTAAGTGCAGGGCCTTTCTGACTGGGTTAGATGTAAGTGTTGGGCCTTTCTTTGGATAGTATATGGTGTGTCCTACTATGCCAATATATGTAAGTGTTGGGACTTTATCTGGATGATAGATGATGTGTCCTGTCATTCCAATAGATGTAAGTGCTGGGCCTTTCCTTGGATGATAGATGGTGTGTCCTATCATGCCGGTGGATGTAAGTGCTGTGCCTTTCCTTAGATGGTATGTGGTGTGTCCTACTATGCCAATGGATGTGAGCGCTGGGTGTTCCTTTTTGACATGGATGCTGGATGTGTTCCTCCCATGGTCATATGTAAGTGTTGGGTGGGCCTTTTTGACATGGATGTTGGATGTGTTCCTCCCATGGTCAGATATAAGTGCTGAAGAAGATGAAGACCTACATGGAGGATAGGCCTACAACCAACATGAAAAAGGGCTGGTTCTGTAGAACTTCCAGTGAAGAGTAGAATTGAGAGATAGCACCATTTGATCGAGATAGTGGAGCAGTGATGATGATGACCCAGTGAAGAAGACTTGTGCCGATGAATTGTGTCAAGAGAATACCTTCCTAGTTAAAAAGGAGTGTTGATGTATTTGTAACTTCAAAATGTATTCATTTATATTGTACCTCGATGTTCCTATTGGGAGAATCATTTGTATTTCATTGTACCCCGATGTTCCTATCGGGAGAGTGATTAATATAATAAATTCATGAAAAGTCAATGAGGTTAAATCTCCATTGTAAGTTGGGGAAATAGTCCCCACAATTGAGTTGAGGTTAACCCTCCTTGTTGATCGGGGGGAAAAGTCCCCACAGTTATGGGGCACTAGGGTTATTAGACTCTCGTAGAGATGTCGACCCTCGTAAGTAATTGTCAAGTCAGAAATTAGGATAAATATACAGCGAGACTCTCTATTTTACACTCACACTCACCCAACTATAGCGCATAGGTGAGAGAAGAGGAGCTCACACAAGTGAGAGAGAGAACAACTGTTGGAGATCATATTTTCTGTCTTTGGGTTTTATTGCTGCCATTGGTGCTCATTCTATCTCTGAGGAAGTTGAAGGGTTTTCTCCTTTATGGTTTCCCCGAGGAAAATATTTGTGTCTCTTGTCTCTTGTGATTATTGCTATGCATGTTATTCTCTCAGATAAGATCCTAGATCATATTGTCTAATTGATAAAAATATAACAATATCATCACCGAGTACAAAATCGTATCATATGTCATTTGGACATTGATAAACTTATTCATTGTATTCTTTATCAAACACATATGCAGCGACCAACTGCTCCCGATATGCATCACCTTCTTCTTCGACATTGCCTTCTTCCTCTGGATTATACTTGAGTGGTATCCTCTTGGATCATATCTAACAATGTAGGACCAACTTGCTTTACGTGGCACCTCTGAGTAAAAGACCTTCTCACATCGAATTGGAAGAACATAAGGCTTAATTTGCACCTAGTTCAAGTTCCGTTCTTTTAACCATGGTAAATCCATTGGAATGCTCAATATCAGTTCTTTCAAGATCACGTTCATTAATTCATATCATGTACCATTTGAACTCAAACAATACTATTTTAAAGGAGTTAAAGTCACACTCAGTTATATCTTCCAAATAACCATAGTACCTATTTTCCGATACTTATGGATGTTTGTCACTTCAAGAGGAAACATTAGTAACTTGAAAAACTGCAGTTATCCCACAATCAAATGTTTTATTCTTGTCATCCAACTTTTTGATGCAAAATTTACGACTATTGGACCACATGGCCTTGTGGTGTCTCAACTGCATGATGCCCAACGCAGTAAATTAATATATAGGAAGAAATAAACAAAATAAATACATTTATATAATGGGAAGCAACAAAAAAATGATCAGGGTATAAAATATACTTGCCTTTTTATCTTTTAAACCACATGCTAAATCAATTTTCCTTTGTGTACGTTCACCGAGATATTCTTCTCGATGACGATGCACCATTTTAATCAATTTACTCACCCCTTCCCATGATAAGGTACCATAGTATTATATACATCATTCTATGCATTCTTCCATCCAATCAAATATTGTTTGCAATGTATAAATGTACTGCATCCCACACGCAACCAACTATACAGACAAATAACAATTAGGAATTGTAATTAGCTATAATTAAAGGCAATTAAGTTTACCTTAAAATACTGATGGAATAATAAACATTACATGAGTAAGATATATATGAAATTGAAAAATTAAGTATATAATAAATTAAATGTACACCATCTAATTACCTTTCACTTTCCTTGTTCTACCTTTCCCCAATAGGACCTCCCCTTCAAATTTGTTGATGGAGTTGATTTGCAAGTCTTTAGCGCATCGCTCTTTAGCGACGAATGTTTGTCTTTGTCGCAATAGAGACAAAATTTCGTCACTATAGAGACAAACAGTCATTTTCATCGCAGTAGTGATGATGATCGGGGGCCAGAACAATTTATTTTCCAAATACTTATCAATTTATCCATGCAAATTCCCATTTTAACTTATTCATGGCAATATTTCGTGGAACTTTTGAGCCATATGTACTAGTGGATATGGTATATCAATCCTTGGTGTATATTAGTCAATTATCAATGACAGAAGACACATTAATGGGGGAGGGAAAGATTTCAAATATCAATTATGATAATGGAACAAGTACAAGTTATACCTTCTCACTATTCAAAACCTTATCAAAACTAAAGATATGCTCTCTCTTCTCCTGCACTCCAATGATCCCACTATGATCCATTGGATGCATACAATGGATGAAGTTACTCGAGGGGAAAAAAATTGATACTCAATGATATAAGGGTCAACAACATGGATTACTGATGGATAGAGATGAAGGGTGTGAAGGTGAGTGATAACTACAGCATTATTTTGGTATAATGTATGTCCCCTCTTGGTCCATATTATTTAATTTTTATGTTTGAAGGAAATAGTTGCAAATGGCTACGAAGTGGTTCAGGGAATTGCAACCGAGTAATTGGTTTGGAAAAATTCCATAACTTCTTATTTTTGAATATTTATATTTTTTTCATGGAATGATGGGGGATTTACGCCCTTTCAAAAGGAATCATGTGAATTGTTTTCACTTTGAAAGTATGCAATGTGTGAATGGGAATCGTTTTAGGTATTAACACCTTGGTAAAGAGAAATATGCAAATGATTCATTTATTGCTAGTATGGAAGGTGTGAATTTTCTCTTTTGTGGTTACAACTTCTTAGTATGAATGGAATGGTGTTGGGAATTCACTTTGAATATCTAGGTAAATCATTAGGGATCAAATCATGAGATCTTCCATCTATAAGTTTCTTTCTTTGAATGAATAGTTACACTTTGAGTGTCATCTTTTGAACTGTCGTCACATGGAGAAGTGCCGATTTGAGTCATAACATATAGACCATAATGTGTGAACTCAGAAAGGAACATGATGGAAGAAGTAAATTATAATAATTGGTGTAATGGGATGCAGAGTAAACAAAGTCGATATTCCCATAATATCAACTCTAACAAAGTACTTGAAATAGAGAAAAAGGTGCAAGACATTATTTTCCCTTCAATGGATGAATCCATGCTCAAATCATGATAGCACATGGATTCCAAATTGTATACACTATAGATACATGACATATAAATTATGTAGTGATCATGGCCATGAAATAATACACAATGGATCCATGTGATATATAGAGGTATATCATGTCCATGAAGATGATACATAGTAGATCCATGCCGATCAGGGATCAAAACCTTGAACAAATGCATAGTGGATCTATGTCTCCACATGCATTAGGAGAAAAATATGTAACTAATTTGAGTAATGGATTTTCTATTGGTACAAATATCTTATGATGTATGTTACAATCTTGTGCAAACTCAAGAAATAGAAAAATATGAGGATGATACTATTTGTTATACACCTGAATGGCACCTCTCCATCCGAGTGTCGACATCCCTCATGTTGGCACATAAAAGGACACTTATGGATAGAGGTCTGCCCAAAACACTATAGCTTGGTTTATTATGAAATACATTCTTTCACCATCCACCTAGTTACTTTGTCATTTGGCTATGTTGAGATGTATTCGCGACTATCCTTCTATACAACTCGCGCATCACTCACGAGTATCAGTTGTTACAAGTCGCGAATCCATGTATTCGCTGGTTGCCCTTATGGTAAGTAGCGAATCATTCACGGGTTTCTCTACTACATACCCGCGAATATGTCTCAAACATTAAAACATAAAACACTCGCTGATTGGAGATTAGTTAAGTTATTTAACTTAATTTCCTTAACTGCTACAAATTCCCCAACCTTCGAGAACTGCCTTATTTCACCCATATAAATACAGGCCTTGGGGAGGGTGTTGATACTGACACTTGGAGAGAAAAGTTATGCTGGTGGATTGTTTACAGAAGCCTTTGGAGCAGTGAAACTCAGAATCCTTTGGTTGCAGAGGAGTTCTTGTCTCAGACGTTGGGTTGTAAATAGATTACTTCTTCCATATAAAGAGATTACTTCTTCCATATGTGTTTCATGTCTTGTGGTTTGATAAATGTTTATATTTTAGTATGATATGTGTTTTATCTAACCTGCTTATATGTACATGAATCATCTTGTATCTGGAAGAGTGTTTCTTGACAGGTGAAAGAGGAGCAATCTTAAAGACTTTGGAAGTGGAACAGAGAGGAAGAGGATAGCAAGGATCGACCTTCATTTAACAAGTAAGTCCTTCTAACCCTCCTATTTCCTATTCTGTACTTTAGAAGTCAATTGTCTGCAAGTAATTGAGTATGTTGGTAACCAAAAACCTATGGTTATTAGGTGCATAATCCTGTACAACAGAACTGGCGACTCCGTTGGGGATAGCCTAGACTGCTGTAGGTCATTTCTGTTGTCCTGACCAGTTTTGCTTGTGAGTCTGTTTGTGATTTTTATCCTGGTTATTATTTGCTTCAGCATTTGAAAGTCTTAGGGTTTTTTCTTGATTTTTTGAGAAAATTTTTATACCCCTTCGCGGGTTGTCTTTCTAGACAGTTGCGAATACTGGTTTGCATTCGCGGGTTGTAATACTAGATAGTTGCGCATCATTCACGACTTGCTCTTATACACAGTCGCGAATACTCCTGGAAATTGGGATTTTTAAGTAAGAGTTTGCTTGTTCTTTTTCTTGGTATAATCCCTGTTTTCTGAGAAGATTTTCTTTAAGAATGCTGTAGAGTTTGTTTGAATGCCTCAGGTGATCACACTTCGTGCTTCTTGAAAGCTCTTGAGTCTTTTGTGCTTGATTTATTTACTGTTTGCATCCTGAAGTATTTTGGCCTGTTTGGGTTGTGGGTTAAAGTGTCTTAGTCCAGATCAGTGATCAGGGTGTTGGGCTCTGTTTTTTCCAGTCTATCTTCTAACAGTAGCTGGTTGTCACTTGCCTTAGTAAGTCTGCAGTGATTCTTTGTCATTGTTTGCACCTAAGCTAGGGTTCCTAGCCTTCCTTTAGTGGTTGTCTGTTGGTTCTGTTAGCCTGTTTGCTTCAGTTTGTGGCTTTTATACAGTTTATAAGTTTCAAGTTTACTCAAGTAGAGTGCATTGTAGATGCATAGTAGATTTTTTGAGCATTTTTAAATGTGAAAAGAAAACATAGTTAACCTTTTGCATTGTGATTTTGCATAAGTAGTGTTTGTTTCATTTTAAAAATATAATCTCAAAATATACAAAAATATAGGCTTAGTTTCTCTTATTGTTGCATTTAATTCATCAATACATATTTGCAAGAAAATGAAAAGAAGTTTATTTTATAGTAGTAGTTTGCTTTGAATACACCTTTACTTTCATTTGTTTCTTGTTTGATTCAAAACACCATACAGTATATCACTCCGTTACCTCTTGAGTAAAGAACAGCCCTTTAAAATAAACGCATAAATTAAAATTTACTAGTAAGTTTTTATTTTTAGGGGCCTTTCACCCACTAGCTTAGGCTAGACTTGTGGGATAGGGAGTGTAAACTTCCCACAAGTTATAAACTTAGACGTAGTGGACCTTTCTTTAGGTAAATCCTTGACTCTATCACTGTATCTGGGAAGCTCCTCTCAAACGGGAGTTAAGCACTAGGCCGCGTGGAGGCTTGGATAGAGGAGATAACCCTCCGAATCCTTGTCAAAGCGTAACCCAGGACTTTTGCACATCTAGGGATTTTGTCCTAGACAGAGTTTCGGGCTCAGCTACCCTACCCATGCGTACGAGTTCGGCTGATGACTGTCCCCCCAGATTGTTGGTATTGCCAAGGTAGCCTTTAGTCTCTTGTCTTTTAGGGTTCATACCTAGGTAAACCGGAAGGTTATTTCTGGTTCACCTTGAACGAGCTTGGAAGTTAACCCTTGTTGAAAGTGTAGGAGGGCGGTGGGTGATTCCTCCGCTTGTGCCTAAGAACCACTTCAAGGATGCCTAGTAATCGTTCATCAGCTTTCTTCGGGAAAGTATATCTTTTACCCTGGTTTGATTGCTTGAGACTCTAGGAATTTTTTAGTGTATGCTCTGTGGTTTGCCTGTGTTTATTTGAACTTAGGGTGTGATTTGTCAAATTTTCAATTCTGGAGGACCAACCTTTTAGAAGGTCAAGAAGGTTGAGAAACCTTCCTCCTATCAACACATTGGAGCCTCCACCTTTACGCCAAAGGAGGAGATTAGACACAGACGGTTCGTTCGAACCTGTAGGAACAAGTGAAGTTCTTGGTGAACCAGAACTCATCGTTAACCATTTTAATCTTGATACAGTCGAGATAGAAGAATTGCAGACTGACAAGTTTGCAAGAAATTTTAACACCCCCTTGACTGATTTAAACGATCCTGTGATCGTGCAGGTTAGACCATTTGATTCACCAGTAATAGGTGTCCCTGTGGGTAGGACCATGTCTTCGGTGGAAGAAAGTCCTTTTGTGTTCACCTCAACCATTCTGGTTGAAGGGGTACTACCTCCCTCGGTCAGTGCCCCTAGATCTAGTTTGCCTTCTACACCTTTGACTCCAGCGAGCTGGGTGGTTCAACCACCGGTTCACTCCAACACAGGAGGTACTTTTGGTGACATGGTTACTGGGATTCCCAGTATACCTAATATTCCTTCTTCCTTCCCTTACACTACCCAGAGTGGTCCGGTAGGATCCTCGACATTTGTTCAAGGATACCCTTGGAATGGGGGGCACATTCCCCCATCCAATCCATACGTAGGTCCATCTCCTTCATATGTAGGAGTGCAGTTTGGGAGCAACACCTCTTATGGGCAAAGATTCCAAACCCCTATTTCGGTCCCATACACGAGCTCTTCCTTTTCATTGTTTAGCGGAGGGATACCTGCTCCAGTCTTTTAGACCCCTGCTTCTATGGGGATGGCCCGAACCACTTACACTGCACCTCCCACCCACAATCCTGTGGCTTACGGATGGAACCCGTTTCAAAGCAACCTTCCCACTTCACAACCGGTGGCTAGGGGCAACCCCACTTTTTACCATGGGTATTTAGGGGCAGGTCCCTCTAATCCCCAAGATGGCACATCTAGTGCCCCGGCTAGGCCCAAACTTCCTTTTCTGGCAACTTTAAACTTGCCAAACTTGTCAAAATTGATGAATGAACCAGTGAGGCATGACCCCTTGTGGCCACCTGTTCCCACCAAGTTGCCCTCGGATATCCCTAAGTTCGAAGGTAAAGTTGGTGAAGATCCTGGGGCACATGCCACCACTTTCCACTTATGGTGTTATTCCAATTCGTTGAATGAGGATTCAATTAGATTGAGACTATTCCAGAGGACCTTGACAGGTACGGCTGCAAAATGGTATATTGAATTGCCTTCTGCTGCCTTTAGTAGTTTCTGGGATTTGGCTAGTGCTTTCCTTAGCCACTTTCAGCTTCCGGTTCGATATGATTTCAGAATGGACTTGTTGTATACTTTTAGACAAAACAAGGCTACCCACATCTCAGATCATATCCAAGAGTGGAGGAGGAGAAAGAGTCTTATTAAAGCCACCATTCCTCCTGAGTTTCTATTAGAATGGTTCCTTAAATCACTGTTGCCATACATATCTAAGGATGTTTCCACATCAGGAGTAACGAATGAAGAAGAAGCCATACTTAGGGCCCAGCAGTTAGATTTGATTTATTCACAGTCTGGGATCTTATATGAGATCATCCCCGAGGCACCGAGGCCTTCACACGAAGCGAAGAAGCCTTAGCCTAGACCCCATTCCAATGGTGTGGTTGGGTCCATTAACTCTCCCACTGTAGACTCTTTGACTAAACAACTTCACCAATTGTCTATCAAACAGTCTATGGCGGAGGCAGCAAAGGTTTCCCCCTCTCCCTAGAATGCAAATGTTTTTGCACAAACCTCTCAGAAGGGCAATCAGCAGCTCGACAGGAAGAAAAATAAAGGTAAGAAGGGAGAGGGAAACCAAAACAAGCCAAAGCCCGCGAACAATGCTGATGGGGGAAAAAAAGAAAATAAGAAGGTCAAGTTCCCTTGTAAGTTGTGCCAAGAGGACCACCTTACTCACCTTTGTCCCTTTATGGATCAAGCCCAGAAGCTACTCAAAGCTCAACAATCGGCTGTCTTGAAGGATCCTTTTCCCCAAGGACAGAACTCTGCTTCAGGTTCTAATGTAGCAGGGGGCACTCAAACTGCCCCTGACCCTAATTATATCAACATGGTTCGATCTTCGACTTTGTTGCAAACTAGGAACAAAAACTATGACAACGAGACTACTGAGAAAGGTAAAGCTGTAGGTGAACCTTCCAACCCTCTCACAATAGAGAAACCTACTGAAACTATGCCGAAGATACCGAAAGGTGTTTTCAAGAAGACCTTGCATAACCCCAATGCTAGGGCTGCTTCAAACTACTTTGTGGTTGAATATTTAGCTCAAACCCCGTGTGCAATGTCAGCTTTAGAGGTGTTACAGAGTTGTCCTACCCAGTGGGATGCTCTCTTAGCAGCTTTAGGTAGCATGGATTCTTCGAGTCTCATGGCAAAATTCAATCTATCTGATGTCAAAATTTGCCTGCCTTAGCATGTAGCCCTATCAATAGATGTCATCCATGGTGGTAAGACCATTGGAAGGGCAGTTGTTGATGCGGGAGCCTCTACATGTGTTATGTCCCTGGCCTGCTGGAAAGCTCTTGGATCCCCAGAGCTGGTCCCATCAAACACTTTACTTACTGCTTTCGATGGAAGATCCTTCCGTCCTCATGGTATCCTACCAGCTTTTGAGATTAAGTTAGCAGGCAAAGCAGTGTTTGTTGAAGTTGAAGTGATTGATGCTCCCTTGGACTACAATTTGCTTTTGGGAAGGAATTGGACTTATGCAATGTCTGCTGTTGCATCAGCTGTTCTTCGTTTCGTGGTTTTTCCACATGAGGGAAAGTTGGTTACTGTTGACCAACTTGATTTTACCCGAAAAGGCCGTTTAGAGTCTAAGGATTCCACTGTGCCATTGGTTGATCAGGCAAAACCTGCTGCACAGAGCTTGGGGGTTGGAATGTATGCATCATTAATGGGCACATTCGATCTTCCAGCCCTGGTGAACTACATTGGTTCTACTACTGTGGGGAAGTCCATCGCTATGATTATTGATAGGACTAGTCCTTGGGTCCTCCCAACTCCCCATGAACCAGAAGTGCCCTTATCGGCAGTGGAGGTAGCTTATCAAGCCATCACTGAAGCCACTGTTGATCCCATTCTAGATCCTCTATCAGTCTTAGATGATCTGGAAGAAGTCTATTTGCCCGCATGGGCAGAAAACTATTTACATTCCATAGATTGCTTAGATACAGTTTTACCTTCCGATGAAGCTATTCTGGAAGCGATGAGTGGACGTGATAAGATTTGTGAGGATCTTCATCATCGATCCTATTTTCTTCCAGATCTAAGCAAGATAGAAAACCAAGAGTTGAAAGTGAGACTGTCAGATGATATTGAGGTACCTATCAACCCTTTGCCTAGGGAAGGGGTGTTTGCTGAGGGGAATATGGCAAACATTTCTACCACTATACCCATCAATATCTCTGTAAACCCAGATGTTGTGGAAAACATCTATATAGGTGCAAACTGCTCTCCGGAGGAGATTTCCATCTACACTGCCCTTTTCAAGGAATTTCGTGATATCTTTGCTTGGTCATATGAGGAGATGCCAGGAATTGATCCATCTATTGTTCAACATGAAATCCGAACCTATCCTGTTGCTAATCCGATTCGACAGAAATTAAGACCCGTGAACCCGCGTAAAGCGGCAGCTGTGAAGGCAGAAGTTGAAAAGCTGTTGAAATCTGGTTTTATATATCCCATAGCTTTGACTGAATGGGTGTCCAACCCTGTTCTCGTTGATAAAAAGCAAGGGACTATTCGTGTTTGTACAGACTTTAGAGACCTCAATAAAGCCTGTCCTAAGGACAATTACCCCACACCATTTATTGACCAAATCATAGATGCATGTGCAGGGAGTGAGGTGTTCTCGTTTATGGATGGTTTCTCCGGCTACAATCAAATCCAAATCAAACCGGAAGACCAACATAAAACTGCTTTCATTTGCAATTGGGGTACATTCGCGTATAGAAAAATTCCCTTTGGATTGAAAAATGCTAGGGGTACCTTTCAACGGGCTGTGAACTTTGCTCTTCATGACATAAAAGCCATTGTCGAACCATACCTTGATGATCTACCTGCACATTCTCACAAGAGGATCCAACATCCAGATCATTTGAGGTTGATCTTTGAAATATGCAAATACTATAAAAATTCGCTTGAATCCCCACAAGTGTGTATTCTGCGTCGAATCAGGGCGATTACTCAGATTCATTGTCTCTAGTAGAGGCATCCAGGTGGATCCATTAAAAGTTGAGGCCATTGTAAATCTGCCTCCTCCTCGCTCTGTCAGGAAACTTCAAAGCCTGCAAGGAAAGTCTAACTTTCTTCGATGTTTTATCGTTAATTATGCCAAGATCACTAAAGGTTTCATGCGCTTACTCAAGCAGGACACCCCATTTGTATGGGATGAAACCGCGCAACTTGCGTTCGAGGCATTGAAAAAATCTTTGTTGTCGGCTCCTTTATTACGTCCACCAGATTATTCTAGGGATTTCATATTATATCTTGCCGTGTCGGAGTCAACCATTGGGGTAGTGCTAGTCCAGGAGGACGACAAGCTTGTTGAGCATGTTGTTTATTATCTTAGCCATGCTTTGGCCGGAACTGAGCTTAGATACTCCTACGTCGAGAAGTTATCCTTAGCAGCTGTTTATGCTGTTCAGAGGTTGCGCCACTGCATTTTACTGAGGACCACAATAGTGGTGGTGGATGTGAATCCGTTCCAATATGTTTTATCCCGATGGATCTTTGGGGGAAAATTTAACAAGTGGATAGTCATTCTCTAAGAGTTTGAGTTATATTTCCAATCTGCTAAGTCTAAAAAGTCCTTAGTTTTTGCTGAGCTAATAGCAGAATTTCCCACTGAAGAGAATGTAGTGGTTGAGGATGACTCATTCCCAGATGAGCACATCTTCCTGATATCGACCTCTGATCCTTGGTACGGGGATATTCTTATACATCTCCAGACTTTGAAGTATCCTGCCGCTTACTTTAGGGAGGAACGACGTAAGTTACGCCTTCATGCCAAGAACTACCTCATTATAGGAGATACATTATATCGACGAGGGGTAGATTCTGTCTTGCATCGCTGCCTTACTCATGAGGAAGCGGAGATTGTCCTAAATGATTCCCATAGTGGAGCATGCAGGGGTCATTTATCTGGGTTAGCAATGGCCCAGAAGATATTGCATGCCGGTTATTTCTGGCCCGCGATCTTCAAAGATTGTGTGGAAGCAGTGAAGCGCTGTCATCCATGTTAGCTTTACACCAGAAAAATGCGGTCACATCCTGCTCAATTATTTATTGTTGTCTCGGTAGGCCCCTTCATGAAATGGGGGATCGATTAGGTGACGTGCAACCTAGTATCGGCTGGAGGGCACAAATACATCATTGTCGCTGTTGACTATTTTACAAAATGGGCAAAGGCAATGGCTACTTTGAAAGACAATGGGGAAACAACAGCTTTCTTTGTTTTCAATCAGATTATTGCGCAGTTTGGTATTCCCAAAGTGATTGTCACTGACCATGGCAATCATTTTCAAAATAATATGATGACAGAACTGACTACAATGCTTGGATTTAGACAAGAACATTCTTCTCCATATTATCTGCAAGCAAATGGTCAGGTCGAGGCTGTTAACAAGACATTAAAAACTATCCTTAAACAGACAATAGATGCAGCCCGTTCTAATTGGCACATCATGTTATATCTTGCTCTTTGGGCTTACAGAACTAATGTAAAGACTGCCACAGGTTATTCACCTTTCCAACTCATTCACGGGGTGGAAGCAATTACTTCGATTGAATGCGAAATACCGTCTTTGAAAATAGCCATTAATGTGTTACCTGATACGACTGAGCTTGAAGAACGTCTAGTACATTTAGAACACCTTGATGAGCAACGTAGAGATGCGTTGACTGCGAATCAGGCTCATAAAAATAGGCTTAAATCTCAATATGATAAAACGGTCAAACCTAGGGTTTTCTCTGAAGGGGAACTTGTCTTGCTTTGGGACCAAGATAAAGAACCCCTGGGGGCAGGAAAATTCAAGGCTATGTGGTTAGGACCCTATGTCGTGTCGAATTTATTAAGTAAAGGTGCATATGAATTAGTGGATTATGATGGGAATAAGCTGCCTAAGCCTAGAAATGGGCTCTACCTGAAGAAGTACTATGCTTAGGCCTAGCACTTTTTCTTGTATTTTTAGTGTATGTATTTATGTTATGTACATTAGGTTGTCAGTTTTGTTTTTTATATTATCTGCTGGTTTTTGAAGATTTTTTCCGAAATGTATATAGGTTTCGCTGATGGCGCCAGCCGTCACACTTGTAACCTGGCTTCAGCAGCATGGGTTATCTATTCTTCCTCAGGACAGCTTGTTTCCGTGGGTGGCGCTTGTCTTGGTCCTGCTTCTAATAATGTTGCTGAGTATAGGGCTGTCATTGAGCTCCTATGGGATGCTTTGTCACGTGGCATCACCCAGCTTGAAGTTCGTTTGGATTCTTAGTTGGTAGTTTCCCAGCTCAATAGAGCTTATCAGGTACGAAATCCTATCTTGTTACGTCAGTTTATGCAAATTCGTTTACTGGAAAGACATTTTG
>LPNX011187670.1:412354-499574 GCA_001517045.1 Pseudotsuga menziesii
TGGCTTCCTCATCCTCCTCGGCCTCGGAAGCCTTCACCGCATCTCTATATACAAGTACTGCTCTAGCTACTCGCCTGAACAAACGTAGCCAAATCGGTGGAACCCCTACTACAAACTCCTGCATGGCTGTAGGTATATGCTCAATCCATATCGTAGGTACTCACTGGGTCAGCCTGGCCAGCTTCCCCTCTAGTACCCGGATCAATCCTGGGTCTCCCCCTACAACCGGACGCACGAACATACAAGGGTGCCCTTCAGGGCGGACTGGCCCAATATCTGCATTTTGACATAAGAATAGGATTAAGACTTGTACATATGTATATATTCTATCATTGGAAAATTCATAAAAATTTGAAAATGATAAAAAATTAAAAATTACTTACCCATATTGCCCCATATTGCTCCTGGAGGGAGAATGAGGTTGGGGTCACCTCGGAAGTCCAGTCCGACATATGGAAACTACTCCAATTCCAGCAGCTGTCGTTCCCACCATGTGTAAAAGTCATCATCATATACACTCTGTACTACGTCTCCTCCTTCGTGACAGAGGAAGATGTCTCCCCACCTGCTCAGCCTTGGCTACCGTGGCGATCGGACCTGTAGTGGTATAGCAGGGCTCATAGCTGGCACTCTCTCTCGAAGAACGCTACTAGTATGCTTGCATAGCCGAAGTTCTTGTGTCTTCCTCTCTTGCAGTCGGATAATTGCCTCTTCATGATGGGGGCAATTCCCGAGCACCAATCATAGAGAGCGCCTCTAAAGCAATCAAATGCCACCCTCATTTGATTCCTGGTGGCCATATGTAACCCTGATGATCCTGCAAGTCTCACAATAGTACTAGCCAATACCTGGAGAGTGAAATCCTGGATGTCTGCAATGAGAACGCTGCTTCCTTTCTTCTGAGTACCTGGTATGCAGAACATGTCTACATAGTTTTGAACACTTAAGGGGTCATCTCCCCTGCTAGTGCCCTCCAAGTTCACCGGTGCTCCCTGTTGTGACAACCGGGTAATGAAATATATATCTTCCACGGTAAGCTCTAAGGTCTCACCCTGAAGATTGAACATCCCCAACTCATGGTCCCAGTAATTGACCATGAATTCCAATATGTGGACATTGGCCCGCATGGACGAGGTACAAAAGAACTTCAGCAGCCCACAAGTCCTCAATGCTTGTATTGTGGGCACGCTTTGGAGCACCGCATGATCCATTACTTCATGCTCTCTCTCTCTCCACTCCAGAACCATGTTTACCTGGCAAATACAAGCAATTTGGATTCAGTATTTCACATTACAAATTTGAAAATGTTTCATATTTTTTAAGTTTTGCCCTTTTGCGCAGCATTCGTGACTGTCCCTTTAGACAGGTCGTGAATCATTCGCGGCTGTCTAGTTAGACAACCCGCGAATGCAACACGTATTCGTGACTCTCCTGTGTAGCAACCCGCGAATGCGTATTGTGGTAATTTTGGGCTGCTCATAACTACCGATTTCACCATTAATTTTAATATTTTCTTGGATCAAATTAAAGGGCTTAGGGTGTAGAGTTACCTGAAGCTGACGGATTCTGATTATGACAGTCCAATTGTCCTCGGTGATCGATCAAAGATAGAGGGTATTCTTGCTCTTTATGGTTCACAAAGTTCAAATGGTATGAAATGTTTTAATTTTCATTCTATTTATGAAATAATATTTCATAAAGTGGGTTTTTATTCTATAGTTTGAAATGCTCATCAACTAATGCCATACTTTTGTACCTTGGAACAGGTTTATCAACTTTTACAAAATGTTGTTTCTCTAATAGGGTGGTTTCGCTATTTCCAACACATGTTGGCATCTTATCACTCCACATTAACCTTAGTATTTAACATTTTGCCACGGACTACGGTATTCTAAGCCATTAGTCCCTTGTCTCTACCATTGTTCTTCCATGGCTAGGATCCCTATTTCATGAGTATCATCTTTATATGCCCTTGTCATCCTTTGGTACTCATACCGTCACTGTTTCAGGCCCAGGGGTTTCCTCATAGCTATTTTTCATGCCAAATAGAGCTTCTTATGAATCTCTTTTTACAAGCTATCCCTTTATAGGATTCCCCGCCCTTATGGAGTTTCTTTAGGCCCAGGTCTGACTCCTTCAAAACTGACTTGACTGCCGAGTTATCTCGTCCGTTCAAGCTCGTTAAGAATATGTGAACGGGCATCCGCATTGGTGGTAGGTTATCTCTTTCTTGGACCATGCGGAATAATACGAGAAAGGATCACTCTCTTTTATTTTGAATTGAGAAGAGTATTCTTAGGTATAGGTTTATCACTTTTCCGGACCTGAGGGACTAAATTTACGGAAAAGGAACACCCGATTTGAGCTTAGTTTTCTCTTTTTCATGCTCTGGACCCAAACATGAAAAAGATTCAGAGTGTACTTTGTGTCTTTGTCATGCTCGTTAAACACTAAATAACAAAGCAATGAGTTTATTGTTGTAAGCCCCATTTCTTGTAACCAAATGGATCTTTCCGAGTGATCTTGCTTTCTGTTAATTAAGTTGTCATTGATGCCAACAGTGCCTGGTCATTGATGCCAACAGTTAAGTCTCAGAGCCCTTGTGAAGACCTTGATGCCCACATTTGAAATTGAAGAGGTTAAGGAACCCATCTGGGTCTGATGTGGCTAATAGGCATATGGAGGATCTTTGCCATTATATATGATGACCTTCATTGCTTGTGAATATTGTTGAAGCCCTATTTGCTTCCTACACCTCTAACGTTGATAATGAGATCTTTGAAGGCTGAAAAAGGTTGTATGATAACAAATCACTCAGCCATGGTGGACAAACTAAGGAGAAGCTCACAAAATCTGAAAGCCAATATGGCAAAGAAAGCAAAGTACCAAAGTCAGCAGTACTTGTATTTCACTTTTCTTTGGAGTAAATTTGGGTATTAATCAGTTCTATGCATTTGTGGTAAGCCAACTCAGGTTTTAGAACAATTGGCTCCAAAACGTTGATAGAGACACATTTCAAACTGGAGACGTTTCTTTTAAGTTTTAACATGGTGTATGGCCTTTGCATCCCTCTATTCTTACTAAATAGAGATTTTAAATCAACATTAAAATGATCAATTGAAAAACATATATCCAGCAGGTCGGCTCCATAAATAAATTTCAAAATAATTTTAAAAAACCATATGAAGTCGGCTCAATTTGTTTTAATAAAAAATAATAGTAGGTCGGCCCCAAAATATTGTAAAATTCAATATAAATACTCCTTCAAAGCACTCATTTTGGGGGTGAATTTTTGGCGGTGCTCTGAGGATTTTTCGGGAGATTCTGAGGCAGAAATTCGTGGGCTATGGACTGAATTTTTCAGTAGATAAGCTGAGCTCGTTTTGACTGAGGAAATTTCGTTTCTTAAGCAGCAAAGGAGCATATCTGAGATCAGTAAAGAGCTGCCACAGTCTGAGCTTTTCACAGCCTCTACGAGTTTTTACAGTTGCATAGTCCGAGTTTTGAAGCTGCTACAGTCTGACTAAGAAGTGTGGAGTATATGAAGTTTGCCTTCAGAGCTGATCAAGGGTAGAAGAAGACGATCTGAGCTCAAGTATTGAAGTTTGACCCAGTTTAGATCAAGCATATCCGAGCTTGTTTTGTGGAAATACTCGTGACAGTAAAAAAAAAGGATTATTTTGTTTTGTCCCGGGTTGACTGAGCCCTAGTCCTGAAATATCAGCGTGAAATTTTGGAGCAGTCCTGAGATATCAGCGTGGAATTTTTGGAGCAGACTCAGAAATAACCATCAGCTCGTAGTGATTGGAGTGGAAGGCTTTGATTCTTTCTTATTCTTATTGTTTCTTTGAATTCATCTATTTCCCAGATCTCATATGAAAGGAAGGAATATGGTTGGTTGAAGATGAGCTTAGAACAGTTCCTAGAGTTGGCATGAACAACAGATTTCTGACATGTGGATATGAAGCAATGAACCGAGGTTAGAAGCAATAAGATTATCAGAAGGTAAGGAGCACTCTTGTCCTGGTTCTTGATCAGCAAGTCCAATTCCATTCATCTACAGCACTTCAGAAGGTAAGGACATAGATCATGTATTCAAGTTGATCAAGAAGGGCAGCCTGGGCACATTTTTAAAGGGTATGGTCATCTCAATTTGGACAGACCAGATCAGCTTTTATATTTTTCAATCACAATGTCTAAAGCAGTGAGCAGTGACCTTTGAAAACAGTGGTGATGCCCTAGCTGGACAATGACTTTGATGAGCAGCAGAGTGACAGATTTGGCATACTTCTGGGCATAACAGCAGATGTGTAAATTGGGTAGAATATGCAGGTAGCAGGTTGAAGTTGACTGTTTAACTAGTGACATACTGTGATAACCTCAAGAGACAGGTGCTTAGAGTAGAATCCTTGAAGTCTTAATCTGAGCAGAAAAGGTACCTTGACATAATGGCATAAGCAGTGTATAAGCAGACTCTTTGAATGAATTGACTGATAATAGCAGTAGAGAATGTGGTCTCTCAGAAGACTTGTTGACATCTTGATTCAGTAGTGTATTGGTGGTAGCAGCAGTTCATAAAACAGATTGATGGTTGAAAAGCAGTGGCATTCAGGCACATGTATAATAGGTCCACAGGATCTATTTCCTTCATCTTCAGGGTGGTAGGGTGGAGCTAGGGCTCACAATTCTGTGAGCTGAGCTGTTGTAGCAGCTCGTCAGTGGCAGCTGACGAAGCCTAGGGTTTGTATCTCCTTCCAGTTGTAGCTGGAGAAGTTGTATTAAATTTGTAACCCCAGTTATTTCTGGGTCAAATTTTATTATAAAAGGCTTCCATGGTTTTACCCAGGACTTGGGTTTCCACGTAAAAATATTGTGTACTGTGTATCTTGTTATTTTTCATGATTGTTGATGATATGCTGCTATGATTGATTGAAAATTTTTGATAATTGGCAAATACTGATTCACCCCCCTCTCAGTATTTCAACAATTGGTATCAGAGCGGGTTACTTCAAGAACAGTCTAATCACTGGAAGGAAATCATGGGCAAGTTTTCCAAGCACAGTAAAAATGGAATACCCATGTTTGATGGGACCGGCTATACCTTTTGGAGTATACGAATGAAATATTTTCTGCTAGCTCAAGGAGTACAAGTATGGCAAATAGTTGAAAATGGATATAAAGTACCAACACCCCCACTAATAGATCCAGTTGACTTAGTTCGTTATGATATGAATGCAAAAGCCACGGACCATATTTCAAGTGCATTGGATGAATCGGTCTTTGTCAAGGTCATGCATTGTACTTCTGCTCAGGAAATGTGGGACAAGCTCAAGACCATCTACTAAGGTGACAAAAAGTTCAACGAAGCCAAACTCCAAACCTACAGAGGACAGTTCGAACATCTAAAGATGAAGGATGACGAGAACATTGCAACCTATTTTCTTCGAATTGATGAACTTGTAAATACTATCAGAGGTCTGGGTGAAAAGGTTGAAGAATCAGTAGTTGTTCAAAAGATACTAAGAACGCTTCCCAACAGATTTAATCCTAAAATCTAAGCCTTGGAAGAAAGGACTGACTTGGATACTATGACTGTAGACCAGCTACATGGGACACTTGTGGCTTATGAGATGAGATTAGAAGATGAAGACTCACCTAGAAAAGAAGCAGCCTTTAAAGTCTCCTCCAAGCAAGCAATGAAAGACAAACAAGGCAAGAAGGACAATTCAGAAATAAAATCCAAATCAAAGACATCATATCACTTAAACTGCAGTGATGATTCAGATGATGAGGAGATAGCAAACTTCGTAAGAAAACTCAAAAGAGGCACAGGTAAGTACAAAGGAAGTTACCTCTTTAGTGTTTTTCATGTGGTAAAATAGGTCACTTTGCTTCAAAATGTCCCTATGCAAAAGATTCAGATAGTGATGACAGCTTCAAGAAACATAAGAAATACAGGAAATTCAAAGGAAAGAAAAATGGAAGGTTTGCAAAGAAGAAAAGTCTCTACTCTAAAAGAAATATCAGCTCATCAGATGAAGATTTTGACAGTGACTCAGATAGTGATAGTGATTCGGACAGTAGCAATGATAATGAATCAAAAAGGGTACTCTTCATGGCTGTTGATTCAAAAGAGTCAGATGAGATCACCAAAAACAAAGAAGAATCTGATTTAGAAGGTGAAGTAGACCTGGAGGAAGAATTGATAAGTGCTTTGAAAGAGCTGAGAAGAGAAAGGAAAAAGAATAAACTATTTAAAGAGGAGATACAGGAGTTACAAGAAAGATCTCAGATATCTGAAGAAGCAGACCAACTCATTCAAAGTCTAACTATTCAATTAGAAGAAGCCAAAAGAATTCAAGACAATCTCAGAAAACAACTAGAAGAAAGTATGAATGAAAGTGAGAGACTAATGGGGGAGATAGTGACTCTAAGAACTCAACTACAAAAGAAAAATGTGAGTCAAGGCTATGAAAACAGTTCCAAGATACTTGATCAGATCATCAATAATCAAAAGCCATACCTCGACAGAACAGGTCTTGGTTATACGAAGCATTATGATGAAGGTTCAAGTTCCAAGACAGCTGAAGATAAACTAGAAGTTATCAAAAACCCTGTCATCCAGGAAGTACCCAAACAACAATCTGAACAGGCTCCAGTTGAAAATCAACATGTTAAATTGACAGCACCTCTAAGAATACCATTTCAACCTAGACAACCAACCTCAGAATGGACTCCAGTTGAAAATCGAAATTTCAGATGGGGAACATCTCCAAGAAGACCATTTATTCCCAGGTATGAACATTCATTTTATGGTTATTGCTTCTCTTGCGGAATATTTGGGCATAAAGCGAAGAATTGTAGAAAAGGAAGATATGTAGAAAACAGGAACATGTATGAAAATTCTAGATGGCAACGAAACAACAACAGTTTTTCTCCTTTGGATTCTGAAGTCGAATGCCAGAAATGCAACAACTTTGGGCATACATCCAGGAATTATAGAATGACAATCCCTTCTATAGGCATTAAACAAGTATCAAGCAATCAAACGGGTGACCAGCAAAAGATATGGATCAGACAAAAGAACAATCTGAATATTCATGATTGTGGGATAGCTCTTCAAGCTCAAGCTCAAACCGGTAGCAAAAAGTGGTATGTTGACAGTGGTTATTCTAGGCATATGACAGGTAACAAAGGTGCTTTCATGTTTCTTGAAAAGGATAAAGGATCTGTCTCTTTTGGAAATAACAAATCAGTAAAAGTAGTTGGAAAAGGTACAGTAAATCTTGGCGGCAAGGATACAGTAGCAGAAAATGTGTTGTTTGTCGAGAGTATGAAGCATAATTTGTTGAGTGTCAGCCAGATGTGTGATTAGGGACATGAAGTTACATTCAACTCAAATTCCTGCAAAATAAGAAAAGAAGGATCAGGAAAGTTAATGGCTACAGCTACCAGGACTCCAAACAACATATATGTTCTGGACGAAATCAAGGAAGATAAATGTAACCTAGGTAAAGAAGATGAGAATTGGTTATGGCATAGAGGAATGGGACACTTACATTTTGATAATCTGGTCAAGATCAGTAAGAAGCAAGCTGTAAGGAACATGCCACAGATTACAAAGCCTTCTGACACTATCTGCAAGCACTGTCAGCATGGGAAACTTACGAAAGACAATTTCAAGAGAAAAGAATACTCGTCTACAAAACCCTTAGAGCTTGTCCACACTGATCTATGTGGACCAACCAAGAATAAAGGATTGAATGGTGAAGAATACTTCATGCTGCTCATTGATGACTATTCCAGGATGACATGGGTATGCCTTCTTAACAGGAAATCGGAAGCTTTTGAATGCTTCAAGATTTTTAAAGAACAGGTTGAAAATGAAACAGGTAAATGAATCAAGTGTCTCAGATTCGATAGTGGTGGAGAATTCAAATCAAACGAATTCTATCAGTACTGTGAAGAAAATGGTATAAAAAGACAATTTTCAGTTGCCAGGACACCTCAGCAAAATGGGGTAGCAGAAAGGAAAAACAGATCAGTGTTAGAAATGGCCAGAACTATGTTGAATGAAACTAAACTAAGCGAAAATTTTTGGGCTCAAGCAGTGCATATAGTAGTCCACATTATGAACAGAGGATTGCTCAGAAGCAACACTGATAAAACTCCTTATGAGCTATGGACAGGAAGAATAGCTAATGTTCAACACTTCAGAGTGTTCAGAAGCAGGTGCTACATCAGAAGAGATGATAAGAAGATTAGAAAATTCGAATCTCGTGCAGATGAAGGAATATTTGTTGGGTACTCATCCACAAGAAAGGCCTACAAGTGTTACAACCAGAGATTAGGTAAGATAGTGGAAAGCATCAATGTAAATATTGATGAATCGAGCCTGCCAAAATGTCAGGAAGACTCATAAGATTATGAAGAAGAAGATGATGATGATGAAGTAGAAAAAGAAGTAGAAGAAGAAGAACAAAAAATTCAGCCAAAATTTACACAAGATCAACAAGTGCAGGGTCAACAACAAGAACAACAAAACTCTCTCAAGAATTGGTATCAAAAGAATCATCCACAGGAATTGATTATAGGTCACGAGAATGCCGCCATAGAAACCAGAAAAGATCGAAGACAAGTCCAAAGACTAGAACAAGTATATTTCTCAATACTATCTACAGTTGAGCCGAGTAACTTTGAGGAAGCTAGTGCAGATGAATATTGGGTCAAAGCCATGGGAGAAGAACTTGATCAAATCAAGAAAAATGAAACATGGGAACTAGTTCCTAGACCCAAGGACAAAAATGTGATTGGCACAAAATGGATTTTCAGAAATAAGCTGAATGAAGATGGACAGGTAATCGGAAACAAGGCAATATTGGTTTGCAAAGGATATGCTCAAATTGAAGGGATAGATTTTGAAGAAACATTTGCTCTAGTAGCCAGAATGGAAGCTATAAGAATGATATTGGCCCATGCTTGTGCTAAAAACATCAAAGTGTATCAAATGGATGTCAAATCAGCCTTTTTGAATGGAAAACTAGAAGAAGAAGTCTACATTGAACATCCAAAAGGATTCCAACTATCAGCAAACAAGGACTATGTGTGTAGATTAAAAAGGGCCCTATATGGGTTAAAGCAAGCTCCTAGAGCTTGGTACTCCAGATTGGACAGTTACTTGCAGAAACAAGGTTTCAAAAGGGAAACTGTAGACATCAATATGTATATGAAGATTGATCATAACAGCATAATTATTGTTGAAGTGTATGTTGATGATATTATCTTTGGTAGTGATGATGATACTCTGAGCCAACAATTTGCCAAAGTTATGCAAAACGAATTTGAGATGTCGCTACTTGGTGAACTGACCTTCTTCTTGGGACTTCAGATATCACAATGTGAAGAAGGCATCTTCATCTCTCAGACCAAGTACATTAAAGAAATGTTGAAGAGGTTCAAGATGGAAGATTGTAAGCTTGTGAGTACTCCTATGACTACTAGCTGCAATTTAAGCAAAGACGATGAATCAAATGCAGTGGATCAAAAACTTTACAGGTCAATGATTGGAAGCTTACTGTACATGACAGCTTCAAGGCCAGATGTGATGCAAGTTGTTGGACAGGTTGCAAGATTTCAAGCAGCTCCGGAGGAAACTCATGTTATTGCAGTCAAAATAATCTTCAGATATCTTAAAGGAACTATGGACTTTGGATTATGGTATTCAAAAGGAAATGAGTTGGACTTATTAGCTTACTCAAACGCGGATTGGGCAGGATGTGTGGATGAAAAAATAAGCACAAGCGGAGCAGCATTTTTCTTAGGAAACTGTTTGGTATCATGGTCTAGCAAAAAGCAATCCTCAGTATCCTTGTCAACAGCAGAAGCAGAATATATAGCAGCAGCAGCATGCTGTACTCAAATTCTTTGGATGAAATAGAACCTGCAAGACCTACAAGTAACTTATGATGAGCCGATTCCAATTCTATGTGACAACACAAGTGCCATCAGCATCTCCAAGAATCCGGTCATGCACTCCAAGACAAAGCACATCCCTATCAAATATCACTTTCTTCGTGAACAGGTCACAGAAAAGCACATCAAGTTGGAATATATTGAGACAAAGGAGCAGATAGCAGATATATTCACCAAGCCACTTCCTAAAGGGACATTTGAGTACCTCCGAGAAAAATTGGGGATCATTTCTTCTTCCCACTAAATTGATTCTTCACACAGAAGTGCTTGGTGTTTGGGAGAGCATGTGCCTGGTGTTGGTGTTTGTGGTTACCTGTCATTGCTGATATCTGAAGGTGTCTTTTTGGAAGTTGGCTACCTGGGAACAAGAACAAGGCTGCAAAGAACAATCAAATCAAATCATGGTATCAAATCAAATCAGACTGTCACTCTTCTACCCATGCCATTTGCTGTTTAAAGGAGTCTGATAAAGATATGTCGCTGTGTGTAAAGCTGACCAAGAGAAGGGTATTTGCAGTATGCTACAGGCTACCCTTTATTGAACTGCTGGTGCACTATTTTTAAGTGAACATCCTGTAAACAATAGTCAATTCCAACTCTGTACAACTCCTATTTTGCTTGGAATAAAGCTGGGTATCTTAACACTTTATTGGTCAGCTATGTTACAGCATTGTTTACATGTTTTGTTCAAATGAGAGTAGCAGCAGTATACACAAGGAAGAGTACACAGACAGATAAAGTCTTTAGGTGCATTAAGGTGACAATCTTGACAGTGATGACTGGATTAATTGATGACAAGCAACCTTTTGATGACTGATACAACGTTTGATTAGGTGATTCCTTTGATATCTAAGAACACTCTTAATGTCTTGGCCCTTTAATGAGCATATCTCTTGATGAATTTCATGAACAACAGTTGTTTGTGGAAAGAATGGTTTTAGATTTGACAGGTTAATGATAAGAGTAATGGGAGAGCATGTTCTAAGGGGGAGTGATACTTCACGGTAATACCCTTTGCCATTGATGCCAAAGGGGGAGAGAAGTTGTGGATAGGGGGAGCCTATTCTCATCAATGACAAAGGGGGAGATTGTTAATTAAGTTGTCATTGATGCCAACAGTGCCTGGTCATTGATGCCAACAGTTAAGTCTCAGAGCCCTTGTGAAGACCTTGATGCCCACATTTGAAATTGAAGAGGTTAAGGAACCCATCTGGGTCTGATGTCTCTAATAGGCATATGGAGGATCTTGGCCATTATATATGATGACCTTCATTGCTTGTGAATATTGTTGAAGCCCTATTTGCTTCCTACACCTCTAACGTTGATAATGAGATCTTTGAAGGCTGAAAAAGGTTATATGATAACAAATCACTCAGCCATGGTGGACAAACCAAGGAGAAGCTCACAAAATATGAAAGCCAATATGGCAAAGAAAGCAAAGTACCAAAGTCAGCAGTACTTGTATTTCACTTTTCTTTGGAGTAAATTTGGGTATTAATCAGTTCTATGCATTTGTGGTAAGCCAACTCAGTTTTTAGAACAATTGGCTCCAAAACGTTGACAGAGACACATTTCAAACTGGAGACGTTTCTTTTAAGTTTTAACATGGTGTATGGCCTTTGCAGCCCTCTATTCTTACTAAATAGAGATTTTAAATCAACATTAAAATGATCAATTGAAAAACATATATCCAGCAGGTTGGCTCCATAAATAAATTTCAAAATAATTTTAAAAAACCATATGAAGTCGGCTCAATTTGTTTTAATAAAAAATAATAGTAGGTCGGCCCCAAAATCTTGTAAAATTCAATATAAATACTCCTTCAAAGCACTCATTTTGGGGGTGAATTTTTGGCGGTGCTCTGAGGATTTTTCGGGAGATTCTGAGGCAGAAATTTGTGGGCTATGGACTGAATTTTTCAGTAGATAAGCTGAGCTCGTTTTGACTGAGGAAATTTCATTTCTTAAGCAGCAAAGGAGCATATCTGAGATCAGTAAAGAGCTGCCACAGTCTGAGCTTTTCACAGCCTCTACGAGTTTTTACAGCTACATAGTCCGAGTTTTGAAGCTGCTACAGTCTGACTAAGAAGTGTGGAGTATATGAAGTTTGCCTTTAGAGCTGATCAAGGGTAGAAGAAGACGATCTGAGCTCAAGTATTGAAGTCTGACCCAGTTTAGATCAAGAAGATCCAAGCTCATTTTGTGGAAATATTCGTGACGGTAAAAAAAAAGGATTATTTTGTTTTGTCCCAGGTTGACTAAGCCCTAGTCCTGAAATATCAGCGTGAAATTTTGGAGCAGTCCTGAGATATCAGCGTGGAATTTTTGGAGAAGACTCAGAAATAACCATCAGCTCGTAGTGATTGGAGTGGAAGGCTTTGATTCTTTCTTATTCTTATTGCTTCTTTGAATTCATCTATTTCCCAGATCTCATATAAAAGGAAGGAATATGGTTGGTTGAAGATGAGCTTAGAACAGTTCCTAGAGTTGGCATGAACAACAGATTTCTGACATGTGGATATGAAGCAATGAACTGAGGTTAGAAGCAAGAAGATTATCAGAAGGTAAGGAGCACTCTTGTCCTGGTTCTTGATCAACAAGTCCAATTCCATTCATCTATAGCACTTCAGAAGGTAAGGACAGAGATCATGTATTCAAGTTGATCAAGGAGGGCAGCCTGGGCACATTTTTAAAGGGTATGGTCATCTCAATTTGGACAGACCAGATTAGCTTTTAGATTTTTCAATCACAAGGTCTAAAGCAGTGAGCAGTGACCTTTGACAACAGTGGTGATGCCCTAGCTAGACAATGACTTTGATGAGCAGCAACGTGACAGATTTGGCATACTTCTGGGCATAACAACAGATGTGTAAATTGGGCAGAATGTGCAGGTAGCAGGTTGAAGTTGACTGTTTAACTAGTGACATACTGTGATAACCTCAAGAGACAGGTGCTTAGAGTAGAATCCTTGAAGTCTTAATCTGAGCAGAAAAGGTACCTTGACATAATGGCATAAGCAGTGTATAAGCAGACTCTTTGAATGACTTGACTGATAACAGCAGTAGAGAATGTGGTCTCTCAGAAGACTTGTTGACATCTTGATTCAGTAGTGTATTGGTGGCAGCAGCAGTTCATAAAACAGATTGATGGTTGAAAAGCAGTGGCATTCGGGCACATGTATAATAGGTCAACATGATCTATTTCCTTCATCTTCAGGGTGGTAGGGTGGTGCTAGGGCTCACAATTCTGTGAGCTGAGCTATTGTAGCAGCTCGTCAGTGGCAGCTGACGAAGCCTAGGGGTTGTAGCTCCTTCTAGTTGTAGCTGGAGAAGTTGTATTAAATTTGTAGCCCCAGTTATTTTTGGGTCAAATTTTATTGTAAAAGGCTTCTGTGGTTTTACCCAGGACTTGGGTTTCCACGTAAAAATCTTGTGTACTGTGTATCTTGTTATTTTTCATGATTGTTGATGATATGCTGCTATGATTGATTGAAATTTTTGATAATTGGCAAATACTGATTCACCCCCTTCTCAGTATTTCAACAAGTAGCTTATAACTGCACATGCCTCTAGTGCACACACCAACACTCCATAATTAAAACTATTATTTGGTTCATGCCACCAATTGGAGCCTTAAAATCAACTCTAACTTAAACACACATTAACCTCACTTGAGGATCAAATGAATATTGTAGTTAAGTTGGGACTATGTGGATAGGAATCCAAATAATTCCCCATTGTCACTATACATCTAATACATAGTGGTTGTCCAATTAGGTTTCCAAAATACTCTAGTATTGGCAGACATGGTTAAGGACAATTTATAGGTGAGCCTCTCACTTAGGATGGAAAATGGAAAGACTAGAACCCAATCTTCAGACTAAAGCTATGGAATACTCATTTTGACATGTCCATGAACAAGATAGCCTAAAAGCATATATTTTACTAAATATCATATATATCACTATCTTCGTACTAAAGCTATGGAATACTCATTATGACATGTCCATGAACAAGCTATCCTAAAAGCCTATCTTTTTAGATATCTTACCCATAGGTGATCCCCTTTGGTGGGGGAATACCTAGGAAAGACGGGGTCAACTATGACCCTAAATCTGTAATTTTGCTTTTGATATTCACTCACTATCTATGGATAAGATTGATGCCCCTATTATGGTCCAATGATTGGAAGACTTGACTCAGCTTCCTACTTCTTTTTGTTTAATTGGAATTGATGACCCCTCAAAGGAAAATACTTGAGGAAGATTTATTTGGTGCTTTTTATTTTTTGGTTGTGTATATATATTTTTGGTTAGTGGGTCCTTTTATTTTATAATATTTCTCTTTTCAAATTTTCTTCTATTTTTTACTAGATCAGGTCACTTGTTGCACACACTTTTCACATGTTGTTCGATTTGGTTATTTTTATATAGTAGGAGTTTTTTCAATTTGAGATTATCCTGTCACAGTCTTGTGTTATTGATATTTTCATCTTGGAATTTGTCACTATAGATCCCCTATGGTACTCTTAAATAATTTGGAGATAGTTCCATCGGTATAGTTTCTTATATTACATAGTCAACTCTTCACATCAAACCTCAATTCAACACACTAAAAAGTCACTAGATAGATTCTTCAAGTATCCTAATTCCAACTCCTCATAGTTAGGATCACCTACACCTTGACATAATAATGACACCATGGCTTCTAATATTCTCATGTTCAGTGGTGTAATCTTGAACCCTTTTAGGAAGGGAAACATAAGAGGTGGATCCACTAGTAGAAACTCTCTGATGGTAGGGGGAACTATCGGTGGAGGACCCACATCTGAAATGATGAACAACAATGTTGTTATCTCTTACACATCATCTACTAATGTGATATTTATATTCATGTCTAGTATCAACCTCCCTAATTTGAATAGGATGAATAATGATTTGAGGCATCATGTTCCAAATTGGTCTCTCATGCCTACCAAACTCCCAATTTGAATGGAAGGCCGGTGAGAACCCTCAAAACAACATAATGGAATTTAACCTATGGTTCTCCTAGAAAAATATTGTAGACAATTCTATGAGGCTATAATTGTTTTATATTATCTTGATTAGTGTTGTCACTAAGTGGTACATTAACCAACCTCATGGGACACATCCCAACTTCATGTCTTAGGACTCCACTTTCATGCAATTCTTCTAGTTTCCCATCCATTATGATGAGGGTGCAAAAATACTTTTATCTTGCTAATAGAATTCCTCCACACACATCATATATCATATCACTGAGTGGTTTCGAAGATGAAGTCTATGAAAGATCAATCTCAATGATAAAAACTTTTTAGATTGGTTTCTAAAATCCATCCTCCCCAACATTACAAGGGACATAGCCTCTAAACACCCATAGAATGAGGAAGAAGTTATCCTCAAGGATTGGGAGTATGAATTGATTTATGCATAGTATGGCTACTTATACAAAATCATCCCTAATTTCCTCCTATAGAATCCTCTCAGAAATATATGATTGGGGTATCCCATGCTACGGATGGTGTCAACAACACTGTCACTTCCTTCCCAAATCCATATGCATGTTACCCTCCCCTAGTGAGTGGTTACAGTTATTGTAATACCCCTCACATTGTGTTTCCTCATTAGGGCCCTTTTTCTACACCTGGTTACAATCTCAATATATCACTAGCTTCATCGCATGCAAGAAGAAGTACCTCATATTCATCTCTTGCATTATATCCCCATGTTCTGTTAGTTTTTCAACATTCAAGCTAGGATTATGTTAGGATCTTTAACTGAGAGAACAAAAAGTACATCAATCAAACACAAGAGATAATGAACACAATTTTTTTCCTTGGGGGAAACCATAAATGGAGAAAACCCCACAGCTTCCTCAGAGATAGAATCAACACAAAAGGTAAACCCCCAAAATAGTAAGATGCTCTCTCAACAGCAGTAACCTTCTTCTTGTCTAGCCCCAGTGTCTTCTCCTTACTCAACTATGCGCTGCACTTGAGTGTGTTTGTGTTGTGTGCTAAATAAAGAGTCCAGCTCTCTATTTATACTAATCCCAGCATGACTAAAACCATACTAGGGCCGACCTCTCTAGGAGAGTCTAATAACCCTAATGCCCCAGAACTGTGGGGACTTTAACCCTTAGACAATAGAAGGGTTACCCACAATGACTTGACATGACTTATTTACATTATATATCTTCCCGATCGGAACATCAGGGCATGACATGACATGATAACATCCCAGAATAAACATCGGGTTACAATAGATAATAAATACAAGTGAATACATTCTGAAGTTACAATTACATTAACACTCCCTCTTAACTAGGAAGGTATTCTATCGACACAATTTTCATCACTGGTCTTCTTCTCTGGATCTTCACATCATCTGCATCTCCAAGTCATATTCATCTTCAAGTCATCTTTATCTTCATGCCATCTTCATTTCTAGATTTGGATCATCACTCGATCTGAATCATCATCGTTGGAAATCATCACTAGATCTGGATCATCACTGGACATCATCACTGGATCTGGATCATCACTGGACATCATCACTGGATCTGAATCATCACTCGATCTGGATCATCACTAGACATCAGCGCTGGATCTGGATCTATATCATCACTCAATCTGGATCATCACTACTGGATCTGGATCATCACTCGATTTGGATCTCTCGGAGTCATCATAACTGGATCTGGATCATGGCTCAATCTGGATCTCCTCTGATCATCATCATATGTGCTATCTCATGATTCTTCTCATCACAGGAAGTTATACAAAGCCCTCCTTCTTTCATGCTCGTTGTAGGCCTAGCCATCATGTAGGTCTTCTTCAGCACTTATATCTGACCTACTTGTCAGAATGGCCCACCCAACACTTACATCTGACCTACTCATCATAAAGGCACGCCAAACACTCACATCTGATCATGTAGGAGCCTACAATCACATTAGAAAGGCCCAACACTCACATTCACCAGCATGATAGGACATCACTATCAACTGTGAAAAGGCTTCAAAACTTACATCTGACATAGTAGGAACCAAATCCTACACCCTTGTCAGAAAGGCATGCACTCACATCTAACCTGGTAGGAACCAAATCCTACACCCTCACCAGAATAGCCCCCAGTCCCAGACTGAGCTACCTGGTAACGGACCAGGTGCCTCCATTCTCCCAGAGAATGGTAGTTTCCCTTATATTTGATCTAGTAGGAGCCAAATCCTACACCCTCACTAGAATGGCTTGCATTCAAATTTGACCTGGTAGGAACCAAATCCTACACCCTCGCTAGAATGGCCCCCAGTCCCATACTGAGCTACCTGGTAACGGACTAGGTGCCTCCACTCTCTCGGAGAGTGGCAGTTGCCCTTACATCTAACCTACTCATTAGAATGGCCAGCACTCATATCTGACATGGGAGGAACCTAATCCTTTAGCCATGACAGAATGGCTCAACCCTTATATCTGACCTACTCGTCAGAATGGATTCCGGACTCGTCATTTCCCCTTGCAAGGGACCTCGATCTGGAGAACACCAAGCTTCTCCTTGAAGTACTCAAAATTCACTCTGACCAATGGCTTCATCAACACATCAGCTATCTAATCATCCGTCACAACATACTGGAGCTTCACTACTCCCCTCTGCACCATATCCCTGATATAGTGATACTTGATCTTGATATGCTTCGACTTGTCATGGAACACTGGATTCTTTAACAGCTTCACACAACTCGGGTTGTCACAATGTATACAAGTAGCATCCAACTAGAGATCAAATAAATCAGATAGTAGCTTCCTTAGCCATACTGCCTCACAACTAGCTGAACAAGCTATGACATACTCGACTTCAGCTGTACTCAGTGCCACACATGATTGCTTCCTGATAAAAAAGGAGATCACACCTGATCCCATACTGAAATAACACCTTGAAGTGCTCTTCCTATCGATGGCACTGCCTGCCCAATCTGAATCAACATAACCCTCCAGGTTAATCTTCTGATTCACATCGTACTTGAGCCCATAATCAACTGTACCCCTCAGGTACCTCAAAATATGCTTTGCAGCAATCAAGTGAACATTTCTCGGATCTGTCAAGAACTGGCTCAAGGTGTTCACAACAAAGAAAATGTCTGGTCTCATGTTCGTCAGGTACATCAAGGACCGAATCATCTGAGGATACATCATAGCATCAACCGACTCTGATGAAGCATTGCTCAATAGATTTAGGTTTGATGCCATAGGTGTGGCCATGGATTTGCAGTCCATCATCCCAAACCTCTTTAGGATCTCTATTGCATACTTCCCTTGTCCAAGGAATATTCCATCTGCACTCTGCCACACCTCCATGTCTAGAAAATAATGCATCATACCCAAGTCCTTCATTTCGAACTTGGCAGCAAGCTTTCTCTTCGTATTAGCAATCAACCCATCCATACCTGTCACAAATAGATCATCTACATATAGTAGAAGCATCACTGGGTTTCCATCTTCAACCTTGTAGTAAAGGTTGGAATCTGCTTTACTCTTGGTAAAGCCCAAACTGGATAGAAAGCTGTCAATTCTACCGTACCATGTCCTGGGTGCCTGTTTCAAACCATACATGGCTTTCTTCAATCTGCACACATGAGACTCCCTATCATGTGTCTCAAAACCGAGTGGCTGTTCTACATACACTTCCTCTTTGACTACACCATCTAAGAAAGTAGTCTTGACATCTGTCTGGTTTATCTTCCATTTCATCACTGTAGCCAGGGCAAGTACTGATTTGATGGAAGTGTATCTGGCTGCAGGTGCAAATGTTTCTTCATAATCTATCCCTTCTTTCTGAGAGAAACCCCGAGCCACAAATCTTGCCTTATATTTTTCAATGCTACCATTTGCAGCATGTTTGATCTTGTAGATCCATTTGGAAGTTACAACTGACTTCCCGTCTGGTCTCGGGACAACATCCCAAACATCATTCTTCATGATCGATTGGTATTCTTCGATCATAGCATCCTTCCATTCTTTTCGTTCTGCCGCTTATTCATAACTGGAAGGTTCTTTATCAATGAAATCACATAGTAATGCTACATACCCGGAGCAGGATCTGGTTCTCTTTCTTTCTCTGTGATTTTCTTCTGGAGCCCCATATCTTTCTGCACCTTGGATAAGTTCTCGTACCCAAGCAGGTTTCCTCTTATGAGGATTCTTCTCCAGAGGTGGATCTATAGCTCTTTGTGGTTCTTCAAATTCTCGATCTTCTTCTTGAGTTTCTTCGTTCATGGTTGTATCATGAATTCTGGGTGCTTCTGCTTCTTTAGGTTCTTCAGCAGGTCTCTTTTTAGATTTGTTGTAAGTTGTGTCTTCATCAAATGTCACATCCCTGCTGATGTCAATATTCTTGTATCCTGGAAAATATATTCTGTAAGCTTTCGAGCTTTCAGAGTATCCCACAAATATACCCTTCTTTCCTGAAGGATCTAATTTTGTTCTCTTCTCTTTTGGAATGTGTATGTACACAGGACAACTGAATATTCTGAGATGGCTGACTTTAGGTTTCTTGCCAGAGAAGACTTCTTCAGGAGTCTTGTTCTTGAGTAATCTATGTGGAGTATGGTTCTGTACATACACTACTATTCTGGTAGCTTCTGCCCAAAGATGCATAGGAAGGTCTTGATCATGAAGCATTGCTCTTACAACTTCCATGCTAGTTCTATTCTTCCTTTTTGCAATCCCATTTTGTTGTGGATTATAAGGAGTGGACAACTCCCTCTTAATTCCTGATTCTTTGCATAGCTCTTTGAATTCGTTTGAAGTGAATTCTTCGCCATTATCTGATCGAAGGGTCTTGATCTTGTTTTCAGTGTGGTTCTCGATCAAGGCTTTGAATTCCTTGAACTTGCTGAATATTTCGTCTTTGTTCTTCATGAAGTAAACCCATGTCTTGTGAGAAAAGTCATCAATAAAAGAAACATAATATGCATACCCACTTAGTGAGTTTGATGACATAGGACCACATACAACGGAGTGGATGATTTCCAAGATTCCTTTTGCTTTGCTTTCGCTTCTTGGAAATGTCTTCTTTGTATTCTTTCCTTTCGCACATCCTTTGCAGACCCCATCATGTTTTGCTTGGATTTCTGGCAGACCTTCCACAACTTTGCTTGCAAGTGGTAGTGCTCTATAATGCACATGTGCAAGCCTTCTATGCCAAATTTCACTTCTCTCTACTATGTCATGGACCAAGGCTTGTTCTGGATGGCCCTTTAATTTGTACAATCCTCCTTCTTGTTCTCCAATCACCACCACATCATCGATAGTCTTTCCTTTTGGCCACATGATGACTTGACCATCTATGAATGCAACCCACATTCCTTTTGCATCTAATGACGAGATGTAGAGGAGGTTCTTCTTGATTCTTGGCACAAACAATACTTCCTTCACTGTCAGAGAATTTCCAGAGTCTAGCTTATAGGAAGATTCCCCACTACCTTTTATTGGATATTGTTAGTCATCTCCTAGCTTCACCTTGTGAGGTGATTCATGTTTCGACAGTCTCACAAAGGATTCCTTGAATCTTGTCATATGTTTGGAAGTCCCAATATCTATGAGCCAATCATTTCTTCCATGAGTAATGTTTCCTATGAGAGTGAAAATCAAAACATATTCATCCTCGCTTGAAGAATCTTCATTTTCATATCTGGTTCTTTTCTTGGATGGTTCATCATCCTCTAGAGCATGAGCATGATGTCTTCTTTTTTTGCTCCTTTTTGTTAGTTTTTGTTTCTTAGGACAATTTCTTGCATAATGTCCTGCTTCATCACATGTATAACATATGATCCTAGACAAATATTTTCTAGTGTTATCTTTGTGAGAGTGCTTACCTCTGGAGTGATGAGATCTTCTTTTGGTTGAATTGGAGTGTACCGTGAGAGCTTGATCTTCACTTCCCATATTTTCTTCTCAAGCTGCTATCTGAGCTTCTTCTTGAGAGCACTCTTCCCATAGTCTGCTGAACTTGACTAACTTCTTTCTAGCATAGATCCCTTGGATGAAAGAATCCCATGACCTAGGAAGGCCATTCAAGGTGGTCATCCCAATCTCTGCATTTTCCACTTCTTCATCTACTACATCTAGTTGTTTCTTGATCTGAGAAAATCTTGTGAAGTAAGACTGGATTGTTTCTCCATTCTGAATCTTCACATTCTTTAGTTGGTTTCTCAGAGTCATCTTCCGGTTTATGTTCTTCCCTTCAAACAATTTGGTTAGGGCATCAAACATAGCTTTAGGTGTCTTTAGGGAGGACACCTATGGTATGAGATGATCCTTGATAGAATCAGCAATGATTCTCTTTTCCATAACCAACTTCTTCTTATGCAAGGCCTTAGCCTCGTCTCCCTCTGGAACTGGAACCTCCTCATGGATGTTGGAGTCTAACTCATTCTCTTCCAGGACTAGGGAGATCCTATGCTTCTAGGATGGGAAGTTATCAGCTCCCTCAAGCTTTTCATCAAGCTTGGTATGATGAGACATCTTAACTGAGAACCTCAAATGGAAATACAAAAGATTTTAGATCTTATAAGGTCAAGATGTCGGATCTGAATTTTGAGCTGAAATCCTGCAGAGCTGGTTCAGGAGCAAATTAGGGTTTTGCTTTTTCAGAGTTCTCTCCAACCAAATACTTTGAAATTGATCCCTAACTTTGATTTTGGGGAGGAGATCAATCCAAGCATGGGCTCACTGAAAAATTCCTCTTGTGTGAAAAGCCCTAATTTTCGGCAGTAGTGTCGGGTCCAAAACTGAAAAAACTCAGAATTGGATTCTGCTTCGACAGAAATATGCTCCCTAAGGAGGAGAGTTATTCCACCTTCCTTTTTCTGAAAATATGTGGAGAGAGATCCACAAATTAGGAAGCCCTAGTTCCCGCAGCTGTATAGTGTCTTCTTCTCAGGTTAGCTCTGATACCATGTTAGTTTTTCAACATTCAAGCTAGCATTATGTTAGGATCTTTAACTGAGAGAACAATAAGTACATCAATAAAACACAAGAGACAATGAACAATGTGTTTTTCCTCGAGGAAACCATAAATGGAGAAAACCCTGCAACTTCCTCAGAGATGGAATCAACACAAAAGGTAAAACCCAAAAATAGTAAGATGCTCTCCTGACAGTAGTAACCTTCTTCTTGTCTAGCCCCAGTGTCTTCTCCTTCCTCAACTATGTGCTACAATTGAGTGTGTTTGTGTTGTGTACTAAATAGAGAGTCCATCTCTCTATTTATACTAATCCCGGCATGACTAAAACCCTACTAGGGCCGACCTCTCTAGGAGAGTCTAATAACCCTAGTGCCCCGGAACTGCGGGGACTTTAACCCTTAGACAATAGGAGGGTTACCCACAATGACTTGAAATAACTTGTTTACATTATAGATCTTCCCTATCGGAACATCGAGGCATGACATGACATGATAACATCCCGGAATAAACATCAGGTTACAATAGATAAGAACTACAAGTGAATACATTCGGAAGTTACAATTACATTAACATGTTCATGGGACCACATGTAGTGGAACCATGTGTGGTATTTATTTTAATAAATTTGTGGCTCCTCCTACAATTAACTCATACTACCCTTTTCCTAGCCCTCTACTAGTATCTCCAGTGTAGCCACACCTTGTTGTTCCCCCTTTTCCTCATGGCCAAGTGTATGTTGAACAAAACATTCTTTCCCAACCTAAGCTCAATAACCAATATCATGGCATTTCACCTACGATGAGGGTGTATAAATGCTTTTATCATATCGACAAAATTATTCCACACATATCACAGATCATATCCATGAGCAGAATTGCCGTTGAACTCTATACAAGATCAAGCTTGATGTTAGGATATTTCTAGTTCAATTTTTGAAATCCCTCCTTCCCTCCATTTCCAAGGACATGAAATTTGAACACCCACACACTGAGGAAAAATATATCCTTAAGGATTATGAGTATGAGTTGATTTACGTGGAACCTGGCTACTTGTAAATAATAATCCCTAATTCCCCTCATGGAGAATCTGCTCAAAAATATCCCTCAGGGGAATCCCATGCTATAGATGGTGTCATCATTGTTTTTGCATCCCACCCAAATAAATATGTAACTTACCCTCCCTTAGTGAGTGGTTATGCATACAGTAATGCCCCACATGTCATTTATCCTCATTAAGGCCATTGTACTACAATTTGTTACAACCCTGATCTATCATGAACTTCATCACATATAGGAATGCATACCTCTAACACATCTCTTTCTTTAGCTCCCCATATTCATGGGCCCTCATATAGTGGTACCATGTGTGGTGATTCTTATACTAGCTTTGAGGCTCCTCCAACAATTAAGTGATACAACCCTTTTCCTACCCCTATGTCAAATGATCTAGTGTATCCACACCTCGTTATTCCCCCTTTTCCTCATGTCTAGGTGTATGCTTAGTAGAACATGCCTTCCAAACATGTTCCCAATAACCAATATCATGGAATCTCACATATGGTTCTCCTTGAAAAACATTGTAGACGATTCTATTATGATGCACCTATTTCAGAGAACCTTGACTGATATTTTCACTAAGTGGTACATTGACCAACCTCATGCGACACATCCCAACTTCGTGCCTTTGGCCTCCACTTCCTTTCAATTCTTCTAGTTATTTGTCTATTATGATGAGCGTGTATAAATCTATTTATCCTATTGAAAAAATTCCTCCACACATCACGTATGTGCAATATCAAGCTCAATGATAGGATCTTTTTAGATTGGATTTTGAAATCCCTCCTCCTTGCCATTGCCAAGGATGTGAACTATGAATATCCACATAGTGAGGAAGAAGTTATCCTCAAGGATAAGGACTATGACTTGATTTATGCACAACTCCACTGCTTGTACTCATTCATCCCTAATTCTCCTAGCATGGACTCGGCTTAAAAATATTCACCAAGGGAATCCCATGGTACAAATGGTGTCATCAGCGTTGTCACATCCCTCCCAAATCCATATGAACCTTACCCTCCCCTAGTGAGTTCTTACACATATAGTACTACCCCTCATGTCATGTGTCCTCATTAGGGACCCATTCCTACACTTGATTACAACCTCGATTTATCATGTGCTTCACTACATACAAGAATGAGTACCACTTATTTGTCTCCTACCTTAGCTCCCCATGTTCATGCGACCTCATGTAGTGGAACCATGTGTGGTCGTGATTCTACCTTCTTTGTGGCCCCTCCTCCCATTAACATGTACAACCCTTTTTTCGGTCCTCTGTTAGCTGCTTTAGTATAGTGACACCCTAGTGTTCCCACTTTTCCTCATTTCCATGTTTATGCTTAAAGGAACATGACTACCCAATTGCATCCAACAACAAAAAAGTACAACCCAAGAAGAATAATAAGGGAAATAACAGAGGGAACAATCAATGGAAAGGCATTGGGGTAAACCCTCCTAACCCACCTGATAAAACTGAAGAAAACCCCATAGATTAGGACCCCAACAAACTTCCTAAACAACAAAAATATGCTCAGTTAAAAACTAACCATTTCTGTTCTTTCTAGAGTGTGTACAAGAACTATATCCATAATTTTCCTCCCTTTGACAAAGCTCTTCATTTGTGGGATGAGGATAACCAATCAGAAGTGATTGGTGCCCCACAAGTGAAATCAAATTTGCATCCACATTAGCCCACCCAAACACAACCAATGGTCTGCAAAACCCTTTTCCTCTATAAGGGTAATCATAGGGAAAACCTTAGCACCTTATCCACTCCTACCAACCTTATTGAGTCAACCTCATAACTCTAGGGTCTAGCACCTCCTTATATTGTATATCAATGTAAATCTGTAGATGCAACATAACCAATATAGTCTGACTATTGAAGCCTCCACTACTTACAATGGAAAATAATCCACTCTAGTTGATGAAATCATGCACCTACCTTGACCTTCTACTGATCGAATTGTCAAAGTCCCTAAGTTTCCTTTCCATCACATCACAAATATCCCCAATGCTTGGGGCAATCCCAACTATAACATTGTGGATGAATTGGCATAGTCTCCCACTGCCATGTATACATCAGAAGATCACAGGAACTTTGATCCATAGTTAAAATAATTATTATCGCATCTAGGTTCATTTGATCCTTATAAATCCATTTTGATGACATTCAATCAGGATCAAGAAGAGTCACAAATGCCCTCATCAAAATCTTTTCAAATCTCTATTACTGTTCGAAACTTAGTGATTCATCGGTGTATTTTCGACGAAGGATCCTCCACTTGAATCATGTAAACTCATGTTTATTATAATCTCATATCACCCCAACTTATGTCATCACTGATGACGTTGTGTGCTTATGACAACTGTATTGCTCAATATTGGGGTATTCTTAAGCATGTCCCTGTAGAGTTAGCTAGAAAAAAAATATTAATTGACATCTATATTGTCAATGCTCAAATAGATTACAACCTGCTCCTTGGGTGTAACTACATATATGCAATTAAAGTAATCCCCTCATCCATCTTCAGTATTATGATGTTCCCCAATGAAATGAAGATTGTAAAACTAGACTAGTTGATTTATTTTGACCCCATGTGGTTGGATTTCCTAGAGAATATCTTATCCATGATCGACAATAGTATAGATAGAGCATCCATCCTGACTTTTACAAGTCTTGGGCCTGGTATCTTTCATGATTACCCCATGGTAGGAAGTTTTTGATGCCTACCTCCTCATTTTATAAAGGTACAAATATCAGAGTCGTGCACTATATATCTCATAAATATGTTTCCCAAACTCAACCTCAACCTCAACCTTCCCCCTATCCCAAGTAGTTACTTGGGAACTTATGACGAGCCACACCTATTAAAAAAATCCCATTTTTATTTCCACACTTTGGAATCATGAGCATGCCTATGATGGTGACACTCAACCTCCCAAGTTTTATGTTATGACTCTCAGTTTAGTACCTTACCCCCATAAATACACAAACTACACCGAAGGTTATATTGTTACCTATGTACATCATCAATACTACCTATCATCCCCCTGTTAGAGTCCCTAAAGCAACACCACGTACCACCCCACCTATTCCTAAGAAGTCGATTGGAGAGGGAAATGATAAATGCAATGATGCCAACAAATACAACTAAATCATTGAACGCTCCCCATACTACCACATATTGAGCACCTCTACCTTGTGATTTGTGTATTTTTTGGGTCATTCTACCCAAAATTGTCCAAAATTTCCCATCTTGCGCACTCATCTATAAATGTTATATGATGAACCCAATGAGAACATTTTGGTGATCCATCTTACTAACACTCTCAAAACTTGAAACAAGTCATTGCAAACCAACCACCCTTTTGTGGAATTCATGGCCATTATTCACACCATTGCACTGATTTACCCGAGTATCAATACATGAGAGATGACTTGAGTCAGCATTCCTTAGAGTCTTAAGTAACAACTAAAGAAGAAGTTCACCCTTTAGCGGCTTCTATGAGTGAGAAGAACACCATTTGCTTCATCTCATATTCAAAACAACCTTTTATGTCATCCTATCATATTGTCATTGTCTGAATAGATGTTGGCCCCTATGACTTCTTTATTCAATCCTTTCAAAGTAATGAAGAAATCCTAGAAGCACTTACGGAACCAGAATTTCCTTGGGATGATGTGCACCATCATACATATTTCATTCTTGAGGAAACCACCTTCTACTCATATATTTGAACCAATTCTTGATTAATTCTATAGAATTTATCCCTCACAGAAACATTGACGGGTTCAATAACCCAATTCTATCCCCCGATGCCTTGAAAGAAGGTAATACGGAAAATATCTCTCTCACCATTCAAGTGGATATTTTGGTTAATCCAGTTGTCGCTGGGAACATGAACTTAGGATCCTCTTGCAATCCTGAAGAGATTATTACCTACACAACAATATTTCAAGAGTTTCATGACATGTTTGCTTGTCCATACATCGAGATTCTTGGCCTCGAACTAGGCATCTTTGAACGTCACCTCGACACATGGCCCGATGTTTCATCGGTACACCAAAAGTAAACACCCATACAATCATTGAAAGAAACGATCGTAAAATCAAATATTGAAAAATTGTACAAATTTGGTTTAATTTATTCGATTATGTATACTACGTGGGTATACAACCCCATCCCTATCAACAAAAAGAAAGGAACCATTCATGTTTTCAATAAATTACGCAATATGAATTTGGCATGTTCAAAAGGAAATTACCCCACCCCTTTCATCAACCAAATTATCAATGCCCGTGTTGGACATGAGACTCTCTCCTAGATGGATGGATTCTCGGGGTACAACCGAATCCATATATGCAAGAAAGGTCAGTATAATACTTCCTTTACCACTACATAGGGAAATTTCACCTACCAAATCATGCCATTTGGTCTTAGGAATGTAAGAGATACTTTTTAGTGCACCATGTCATATTTCTTTAATTGCTTGGTTCACATAATCCTTGCATACTTGGACAACGTCACAATGTTGGCAAGAAACAATCATAGCATTTGGAGAACCTTCATCAAATATTCCTTTGATGTCGCAAATATAGTATATACTTGAACCCTATAAAGTGTGTATTTTATGTACCTATGGTCATTTATTGGGATTCATTATTTCTCAAAAAGGGATTACTATGGATCCTTTGAAGGTTCAATCCATTATCAACCTTCCCCCTCCAAGAACTTTACATCAAGAACAAAGTCTTCAAGGTAAGGCTATTTTTTGTGTCATTTTATATTGGACTACACTACAATAGTTCATGGCTTCTTGTGCTTTCTACAATCCAACATCCCCTTCATCCAGGACAAGTAGGAACAAGTTGCCTTCGATACATTAAAATAGACTTTGATTTATGCTCCCTTGGTTTTCTCCATAAAATTGATGAAGGATTTTATCCTTTATATTTCAACATCCGAATATGTTGTCACTAGAGTGCTAGTCCAAGGGAACACTTGTTATAGTGTTATTTTCCACACCTAATACATCATGCTTTAATGCCCTATCCCTGTCCCTATGTACACTCCTTTTACCCCATTTTATCACCTTTACCCCAAGGCTCTAGTGGAACCCTTAAAAAGACATTTTTGAATATATACGCGGGTTACAAGTCTACAACCAGCATATACCCAACTTGCACCACTTTTACCCGCATACATCGATAAACATGCTCAAAAAATAAAAATATTTCGAGTTTTCCCCATAAAGAAACAAATGACTTGATCTTTGACATTCCATATGTTGGGAAACACTTGGATTCGACCCTTCATTTCCCATTGAGGGGATATATATTGAGCTACTATGAAGCATTAGAGGAGGAGAACTTTGGAGAGAAAATATATTATAGTGAAATTGTGCCCCATTCTTATATACCTGAGTTTGCATCCCTTTGTCCTTGAAGCATCCATTAGTGCTATTTCCCAATCTTGCTTTTATCTTTGTGAGCTTGACTTTGTATGGAGGATTGAAGTGGTGGATGCCCAGGTGGAGGGATTTGGTTTCATGATTTTGATGAGGTGTCAATAGAGTTTTTAATTTGTATCTCTGTTCATATTAATAGAAATATCAATTTCTCGTCCATTGCATGTGTAATTTTGAATATATCTATCCATGGATGTAATTACTCTATTTACATGTTGGGATTGAATATGCTAGATTAGACTCTAACACTTTACATATATCATGGTTGTATATCTTGTTGTTGTTGAGGACAATGTGTAGAGACAAGTTTGATTGAAAGCTCAACGAGGATCTACTTCAAACGTCTGAAATAAGGTACACTTATTTTCCCTTAGTTTCATTTATATATTTAGCATGCTTTGAAATGGGTTTATTTCTGGAGTCATCCTATCTATTGTGGTCCACCCCAAGCCATAGTAACTTTTGTTCGTAACATAATTGGAAGCTCCGCTTTGGATTTCCTTTTTGGTGGGGTTGTGGGTGCATTTGTTTGCTTGATTTTCTCTTTGTTTCTCCCCATTTCTATGTCACAATTGGTAGTATGTTCATTCATTGTCAGTCCCCTAGAGTGGTTTGAACCTTCACCTTATTTTTACCACCTTCTTCTCTATATACGTGGGTCATAGAATATATAGTCACATATATACCTCAGCTATACTCTACCTAGTCGCATACATACATTATTTTTCTTTGAATAATCATGTACATCCTCCCTTTTGGTTTAGTTCTTGATGTGCAAAGTTGTTGGGTGGGTTGTGAGTGTGGTTGGGTCCTCTTTGGTACAAATACTATCTATTGACTTATCCCTTTGTGACTAGAAACCCATTTTTTATTAATTTTCTTTCTTTGAAAGTTTTTCTTCTTGAGCTATATCCTCTTTTTTTTGCCACTAGTGCATTAGTATTTTAGTCTCGGTGTCTTACTTGGCTTGCCTTTGCTACTTGCTGCAGAGACGGATAATTTTAATGAATTTTCTTGCATTTTCATTCTTTTATTCAAAATAAAAAATAACTATATAGTTTCATACTTACTTGCATCCTACATATGGATTTAAGTAGGTATTTGCATTGGGTTACTTTCTTGAGAGTAGTGTTTAGTCTTTCATATAGGAAGGATTGCATTGGAATTTGAAAAGGAATGGAAATTTTTGCATTACATGTAGTGGCATACCCCCTTTTTCATGTTTAAAAACAAAGTAGCACTTGGCCTTGTTTTTTAGATTTGCATATTCACTTCATTGTTGAGTTTAACATCATTAGTTACACATTCATTACCCTTGAGTAATCAAAACCATTAAAATTAATGCTTAAATGAAAATTGATCACACTTTTTTTATTTGATAGAGGTGCACCAACAAGCATATGATTGTAGAGTCTTGGAATAAGGTGTCACGAGTAAATTTTCCAAGACTACGAAACAAAACAATCAGGTGTATTTCCAGGTGAGAAGTGAAATACTTGGTATAATTAGTGTTCTCAGGAGGTTGCTCTTAGACAAGAATTAAGCACAAGGTAGTGCACATGTTAGTGGTGGGGATAACCCACTCCTACGTTCTATTGAGAGCCATAGATATTTCTAGGATCTTATTTGTATTTTGAGGGTTTTGACATACCTTTGGTGCTTTCAAGCTTCGGGATTGGTTACCCTACCCATATGATATATCTGACCTGTGGTTGTACGCATGAGAATTGGTTATATTAGGGTGACCTTAGTTTCCTTACCTAGGTATCGCAAGGGGTACATGTAGAGGTTATTCTACAAGTGTCCCGACCAGGTAGGGGTCGGACAACACAGTCACTATATGTGTTGAAGCTGAGGGCCACTATAATTAGTTACACACCTCCACTTGTATTATATGGGAGTCTCAGACCTTTGATTGGTGAGACATACTTGTTGCATTCAGGAGCTCACTTATCCTCCCTCTTTGCTTGTTTTCATTTGACTTAGTTTTACTTAGGGGTGTGCTCTTTGTGCACTAGTTTTCTTTAGGGATTGTAATTAGTTGAGCCTTTTGTTATTTTGTGGATTCATTTTGGATCTATTTTCGACACCTCGCTGATCTCGATGCTTAGCAGGATCATTTCCTTGTGACCCCCGTCCTCCTCCTTGGAAGAGGACCAGACATTCTAGGCAACCTTTGTCACATTATGATTCACACATGGTTCTCACCATGAGTACTACATCTGAAAACCTGAATTTCCTTCTGTCTCCATCAAATAGAATGGGGGGAGGAACCATATGAATACCTAGAACTCCAGTTTATACCAAACCTCATGGAGATGGTACTTCCCATACTACATGACCCTAGTTATCATATTTTATAGCTTTCCATAGGAATTTTTCCTCAGAAAGGTCGAGCGTTGAGACTCATTTTACTCCCTATTGCACATATCCTTTTACATTCGGCATGCCAAACATCACTACTAGTATTATGTCACCCACTCCAAGTTCTAGTGTGGACCTTGGTGTTGTACTAGGGGCCACATCTGCCCCTTACCTTGTGCATCAATTCAGAAGTGGTCATATTCCTCCTTCTACTCCATTTGTCAGGGTATTTTCACTTCCTCCATACATTTTTAACACCATTATATATTCCCATGGGGAGGTATTGGATACGTGTGTGTTGGGTCTACAACTTACATCCCTTCTGATGTCCCACCTCCCACAACACTGTTTCCTTCAAATTTTTTTCTCATGACCCATCCTCCCTATATCTTATAGTTTGGACTCTTTACTAACTTTGTGCAATTGTTTTGAACTTATTTTGTTGTGTAGGGTCCATTCCTTGTGCACTCTCAGTGAGTTTTGAATTGTTCATCCCCATGGTAGGTATAATACTAAACTGACATATAGGGTAGGACCACTTTCCGTGTGAATTTCACATTATCCTATGACTATGTCACCATAATAATAGGTACAAACCCATTTAGTGATGCCAAAAAACCTTCATATTTCTACTAGAAGTGGCATTACGTAAGTGGTAGAGATTTCGTAATCATGAGTGCCCTAGTTAGATCACTCTTTATCATTTGGTACCCATGTTGAGTGTCATCCCTTAGGTCTAGGAGTCCCTTCTAGTCCCTCCATTCCTTTGAGCAAGAACCTCATATTCTTTATTAAAATTTATGTTGGACATATCATATAGGGACTCCCGTTTGTATCAAGTTGTAATTGCATTCACATGCGTACGCTTTCCATATTGAGATTTACGCGGGCTCCTTGCTTCATTTTTATAAGCCACGTATCTCTAGCTTGTATCAATCCTAGCCAAGCATATCCTCTCATATATATTTTTCATCTTGATTATCCCATACCCAGAGGAAACATCCCCTCATGTGTCCTTATCCTGCATATGATTCCTTCCATTGGTCATAGGTAAGTTCCACTACTTGGAACTAGTTTTTGCTTACCCGCGACACTCATTTATTCCTTATTGTACTATAATAAATTTTATTCTTTTTCAATATTTTCAATATGAAAAAGACCAAAAAATCATAAAACATTAAAATCCAGATGGTAAATGATATCACTTTATATAGCAGCTGTCGTGCTGTGTCTCCTTCGAAAAGAGCACTGTACATTCCATCCATTGCTTGCGTTACTGGTATGACCTTAGGAGTTATACTCCTTATTCTGAGTTTTCTCCACTGGATGGTTATGCTTCTAGTCCCCATTGATCCTCTTTGGATGGTTCATGTATCCCTGAGTTGTCCCAGTTTCCATTTGAATCTATGTTTCCTATGCGTCTCCATCTACATTATGCTCTTGTTCAAAGGAAGTTTTATCATGAGTCGACAATTACTTGGTTATTTTGTCTTTACATGTCGACCATTCTTGATACATTTGTTACTATTTCATTCACATATTTTTCGTCCGATTTCTTCCAAATTATCTAGCGTTATTGTGTACCTCATGTTGGTTGATGGGGGATGCCTTAATGCCCCCCTTCCAGCAGATTCCATTCCATCGAATTCATATCATTCATTCTGGAATAGGGGTCTAGAGTCCATTGAGAGCCTTGATACTTGCAATCATAAGTGGAAGGTTCTCTCTCCATCGAAATATTTGGGAATACATCAATGTCCCATGATCAATGGATTCTCTCAAGTGTTCGACCTTAAAACATTTATTCACACTTGTTTGTTTGCACTATGTACCTTGATTCCTATTATCATTATCGATGGGATATCTCACATCTCTTAACGGTGTACATCAATTATTGGTAATCAGAAAATGGTCCATCATGTTTGAATTCAACACCTTTATTCATGTGATGGGACATGTAATAGCGATGATTTGTGTAGAAGAAGTTCGAGTTTGATGGTATTTCATATATGCTACCTCCTTGATCATGTTAACATATATGAGATTTAAGCTCTCATGACCAGAATCCAGTGTACTATATGATGTCTTCATTCAGTATGGAGACCTTATTTCACTATATATTGTACGTGGTGATGGCCACTCATGACATATATCTATTATTCCTATTCATGGCCATTGTACTGTTATGTATCTGGGACTGCTACGTATACTTTATATCTGCAATCATACACATAGATCTATCATTGTATTATATTGATGAGTGGCATGTTTTTTCCACCCGAGTCTTCATTACTCCACTCCTAGGACTATTATAATGTATTTCGACAATCGTGTATCCCTATTACCTCATGCATTAAGGGGCATCTATTATAGCGTGATTTTCTAGAACTGATACATTATACTTTGATGGCCTATATCTATCCCTATGTAGACTCGTTTTACCCCATTTGATCACCATTAACCTCATGCTATTGTGGAACCCTTAAAAAAATATTTTTGAATATATATGTGGGTTACAAGTATACAACCCAGGTATAAGCAGCTTTCACCATTGGCACTTTCTTACATAGGGAATTATGCTCAAAAAATAAAAATACTTGGAGTTTTACCCATCAAGTAATGAATGCCTTAATCCTTGGCCTTCCATATGCCAGGAAACACTCTAATTCAACTCTTCTCTTCCCATTTAGTGGCTATATATTGAGCTACTATGAAGCATTAGAGGAGGATAAATCTAGAGAGAAAAGATATTATAGTGAAATTGTTCCCCATTCTTATACACTTGAGCCTGTATCCCTTTGTCCTTGAAGTAGCCATTAGTGTTATTTCTGAAGCTTTATTTTATCTTTGTGAGCTTGCCTTTGTATGGAGGAATGAAGTGGTGGAGGCCCAAGTGGAGAGTCTCGGTTTCTCGATTTTGACGAGGTGCTGACAGAGTTTGTCATTTGTGTCTATGTTCATATTAATAGAAATATCAATTTCTTGTCTATTATATGTGTAATTATGAATATATTTATCCATGGATGTAATCACTTTGTTTACACGTTGGGATTGAATATGCTAGATTAGACTCTAACACTTTACATATATCATTCTTGTATATCTTGTTGTTGTTGAGGAAAATGTGTAGAGACAAGTTTGATTGAAATCTTAAAGGAGATCTACTTCAAATGTCTAGAATAAGGTATGCTTCTTGTCACGTAATGTTTTTTTCATTTATATATTTAGCATGCTTTGAAATGGGTTTATTTCTGGTGCCATCCTGTCTTTTGTGTTCCACCCCAAGCCATAGGAAATTTTCTTCGTAACAAAATTGGTGACTCTGTTGGGGATTTCCTTTTTGGTGGGGTTGTGGGTGCATTTTTCTGCTTGATTTTCTCTATATTTCTCCCTATTTCTATGTCTCATTTGGTAGTATGTTCATTCATTGACAGTCCCCTAGAGTGGTTTTACCCTTGTCCTGCTTTTTATCACCTTCTTATCTGTATACAAAGTAAAAGATCCTAATTGAGTGTTATAATGGAGCTTGCAGTGGCCATGTATTAGGGATGTCCACCACTCAGAATGTCATCCATACTGGTTATTTTTTATTGGCCCTTTTCTCTTATTGCATTACGACATTCCAACTTTATCACAATTTCCAACTCTTCACCCTAAAAGTAAGAACCCCTCATGCACGACTCCATCTGGTGGTCCCCATTGGTCCCTTTTGTAAGTGGTTCATCAACTATATGGAATGAAATTCTACATTATTTGGTGGACATAAATACATAATAGTGGTTGTTGATTATTTTTTGAAATGGGTCGAGGCCATTCCAACTTGCAATTACATCATGCCTACTGCGCCGCATTTATTTTTCAACCACGTTATCTCTCGATTTGGTGTCCCTTTCCAATTGTTGTCTTATCATGAATTTCACTTAGAGAATACCATTTGGAAAGATATATTTTCTAGTGTTAAAATATTATTCACAACAAGGTCTAAAAGCTAAGGGAATCCTCACAACTCAAGAATTTCACAAAGTATGGAGAAAAACAGTGAAAAGAGAAAAATTGACACATAGGAATAGTTCCAATAACTAAAGTTTCTATTACTGTCCAACATCTAAATATGTATGTAACATAATTATAATATAATAGGTTAAATTGTTATCCTTTGGAGGCAAATTGGAGGCATACATGTGGCAGGGTTAGATTGGACCTCAAACCCCCTAGGTAGACCAAAGAGCTCCCAAACCACCTCAAATGGTCATGAGTGGCCATGTGAACATGGATGAATCATGTTAGGACATAAATGAGGGTAGGGGAGGCATGTTGGAGTGCATGGGTGAGTGGGAGTGGCTCTAGGAAGCAATAAATGTTCCAAAAGATCCAAAAACACTCAAATGCAATGTATGGGTGCCTATGGTCAAACCATGTCCTTATTTTAAGGCGTGGGAGCACACCAAGGACTAAAATTTCATAAATGAGGGCCCATGTGGCTCTTTAATGATCAAATTTTGGCTCTTGGGTGCATTAATGAGTCCAAAACCCGCAAATACCATGCTAGACCAACATAACCAAGGTTTGGACCATATGACATAAGTACAAAACAAATGAAGGTGTGTCCTAGGTGTATGCAACCATGGTACTGGGTGTTATGATGCTCTAACACCCCCCTTAATCCCAACTTAGTGTAACCATATCAAAAGTTTATGTGTTGGAAACTAAGGCTCAAGTCACATCTTACAAAATTTATTTGTCCATATAACCAAGGTACAGAGGAAAACCTCTTGGGAACAAAAACTCCCCTCTAAAATGGACATGAAAAAAATATAAAAGTGAATATCAATCATCACCATTTGTTACCCACTCCAAAGAGTGACCTAATATAGGTGATTGTATTCTCTGTGAATCTCTTGGTGAAGATGTTAGCGATTTTCTCTGCAGATGGGCAATACTCCAATGATATCACCTGCTCATGAACCAAGATACATATTTGGTGCATGTGTATCTCAATGTGCTTGGTCCTATGTCTTTGTACTAGATCGATGAAAATATTTATTGGACTTTGATTGTCACACAAAATGACAGTGGGTGAATCAAGTGCAAAACCAAGTTCTCCAAGAATGCCTTTCAACCACACACATTGTGTAGCTGCATTCACTGTTCCTTTGTACTCAGCCTCAACTTTGAAAGAGATATAGTGTGTTGTTTCTTACTTGACCATAATATGGGACCATGCACAAGAATGAATATATAAACTTAAGTGGAATTTTTGTTAATGGAATATCCAACCCAATCAGAATCAGTAAATCCAACTAGTTCTAGTGGAGAACTAGCAACATAGTGTATCCTGAAGTGTTTGGTTCCTTGCACATAATGCAAGTGTTGAAATATTGTAACTTCAAAGGATATTCTAAATGTATTTTACTGATGTACCCCAAGGGAGTTGAGTCTATTCCTCCGTCGGGATGTTATTATTGTAATTGGTCATCATAGAGTCATGAGGTAAATCCTCCATTGTAAGTTGGGTTGGTATTACCCTATTTAATATAATAAAATATTTTTTTATGATTTCCTAGGTGAATTTGGCCCAGATAGTTTAGTGGGGCTGACTTGATTAGGTTAAAATTCAATTGAGAAAAGAGTATAAATAGAGGGTTTTTCTTCTCATTATAAAACACAGACTCACTCACTTGTGTTGTGCATAGAAGAGAAAGAGAGACATACCAGCAAGGAGGAGAATACATGCATTGGGATTTTATCTTATACATCTTACACATAGGAAGTTTTGTTCCAACTAGTTTTAGTGGAGAACTAGCAGCATAGTGTATCCCAAAGTGTTTGGTTCCTTGCACATAATGGAAGTGTTGAAATATTGTAACTTCAAAGGATATTCTAAATGTATTTTACTAGTGTATCCCAAGGGAGTTGTTCTATTCCCCCGTCGATATGTTATTATTGTAATTGGTAATCATAGAGTCATGAGTTAAATCCTCCATTGTAAGCCGGGTCAGTATTACCCTATTGAATATAATAAAATATTGTTTTATGATTTCTTAGGTGAATTCGGCCCAGTCAGTTTAGTGGGGCCGACTTGATTAGGTTAAAATTCAATTGAGAAAAGAGTATAAATAGAGGAGTTTTGCTTCTCATTATAAAACATAGACTCACTCACTTGTGTAGCACATAGAAGAGAAAGAGAGACATACCAGTAAGGAGGAGAATACTTGTCTTGGGATTTTATCTTATACATCTTATACAAAGGAAGTTTTGTTGGGTTTTCTTCCCCTTAAGGGTTTCATAGGATAAATACTGTGTATATCTTGTGATTGTGTTTCTTTTAGTGATTCTGCATATGCTACTGTTGTGAATTTGGATTAAATACTATTGATATATAGATAAGCATATAAAATATTAACATGGTATCAAAGCTAACCTGAATAGAACATCTTTCACAAGGTCAAACTCTCTCTCCTCTCCCTCCAAAAGAAATTAGGGTTTCTACAAAGTTTGGAATTTTGAATATTTGTCTACATAGAAAGTTAGGCTTCCATAGAGTGCATCTATTGATCCCTGAATAGAATTTTTTGGGTGGTTGAATCTCTGGGAAATCCAATCCCTAGTTTGGCCTTAAACTAGAAAAGTGCAGAAAACAAGAACCATAAATTCTGTAGAAATTGCAACCTCGTAAGAAAGTTTCGAAGGGTGAAGATTTGGGATCTATAGAAACCAAGTAGAGCAACCAACTCACCTCATTCAAGTGTATATCATGGTAAGGTCATATTTTAATTTTGAGAAATTTCAATTTTAGTGATCTCCTGGATAGGATGGCCCCAAGCACTAAGCTTGATGACAAGCTGGAAGGAATAGAAAAATTCCTAGCATGGAAGTATAGTATTGGTCTCATTATGAGAGAGAATGATCTTGAGAAGTACATCAAGGATTAAGTTGCAGAATCGAAAGAAGATGAAGCTAAGGAGAAGCATGAGAAAGACCTAATTAGGCAACGATGATCATTGTTGATTCTATTAAATATCACTTGATCCCTCAAGTGTCATCTAATAAGAAAACAAACCAAATTCATGATGCACTTTCCAGAATTTATGAGGGAAAGAACATCAAAATGAATATGAATTTGAGAGCTCAACTGAAGGGAACCAAGATGAGTAAAGGATAATCAATTCAAGGTTACTTCACAAGGGTCTCTCAGTTCAGGGAACAACTAAGTGCTATTGGAGACACCCTTAATAAAGATGAACTAGTTATGACTACTCTCAATGGTCTCACTAGACCTTAGGATTCATTCATACAGACTCTATGTGCCAGAAAATAAAGTATGTAGTTTGACTTTGTGTGGAAATATGGCATCCAAGAAGAAGCTAGAGTGGCTAAAAAAGAAGAAAAAAATGAAACTTCAAGAAGGATAGTCACAAGGAGCATAGACCTCCAAATATTTTTCAAAAGAAAAGATAAAACAATCAGAAGAAATGTTACCCAAAATATCAATACTATAAATGTCATAAGATATGACACCTTGCCAAAGAGTGTCCATCAAATAAGAACAACAACAAAAGACACCATGCTCATCTAGTTGAAGATGAGGATGATGGAGAAGAAGAAAGACCTTGAAAGAGACTAAAGAAAGGAGATGTAGAAGAATATGTACTATTCTCTGTACTCTTTGGGTTTGTAACACCTGGAGAAGATACATGGCTTATTGATAGGGGTGATTCAAAGCACATGGCACAGAAGAAGAAAAATCTGTCAAGAATTGAAAAAAATAAATCTCCTCAGAAAGTATCATTAGAAGATGACTATCAATACCCCATCAAAGGTATTGGTGAATTGAGCTACAAGGTTAACTCTGGAACTTCAATGAAGATGAAGGAAGTACTATATGTACCCGGTTTGAAAAAGAACTTACTATATGTACCAGGTTTGAAAAAGAACTTACTTTTCATCTCAACAATAGAAAATAAAGGATATATATTTGCTTTTATATATGGACAAGTACTTATTTGGTACAAAGGAAAGACACTTGAAGATGTTGTGGTCATTGGTGAAGAAGAAGGAGGGCTGTACAAACTCAAGCGACATCTAGAGACAACCCTTTACCATGATAATATGAGCTTAAGTGAACTATGGCATAGGAGGCTTACTCACATCAACTACAAAGCACTACCATATGTAAGAAAGGTGGTAACATGGTTACCAGATCTGAAGATTGATAATGAAGGAACTTGCAAAGGACGTGTAAGAGGAAAGAACATCAAGAACCCCTTTCCAAGAGGTAAAAAAAAGACTAAAGGTACGCTGGAATTAATTCATTCTAATGTATGTGGTTCTATTTCCTCCACATTTTTAAGTGGATATGAATATTATGTCACATTTATTGATAATTATTCAAGAAAGGCATGGATATACTTTTTGAAGACCAAGAGTGAAGTGTTCAGGAAATTCAAGGAATTCAAAGCCTTGATAGAGAACCATTTAGAAAGAAGAATCAAGACACTGAGATCAGATAATGGTGGATAATATACTTCAAAATAATTTGAAGCATTATGAAGGGAAGTTGGAATCAAGAGGGAACTAACCACTCCCTTCAATCCCCAACAGAATGGTGTTGTGGAAAGAAATAATAGAACCATTATGGAAGCAGTGAAAACAATGATTCATGACCAAGAAACTACCATGCATTTATGGGATGAACCAATAAGAACAAGTATGTATGTGCAGAATAAATTATCTCACATTTCTCTTGGATTCAAGACTCTTGAAAAAATGTATACAGGAAAGAAATATGAAGTGAGCCATCTCAAGATATCTGGATTTCCAGTATATGTACATATTCTGAAAGAGAAGAGAACCAAGTTGGATTCTTTTGGAAAGAAGGGAATATTTGTTGGATACTCTGAAGTATCCAAAGCCTTTAGGATATTCATTTTAGGATTCCATCATATAGATATTATTATGGATGTGACATTTGATGAAGAAACAACCCTTCGGAAATCTAGAAGGTGCGATCTTGAAGAAGTACATGAAGAGGATGTACCTCCCAGAAAGGTAGAAGATGAAGCCTCTCTTGAAATAGTAGCATTTGAAGATCATAATATGCTAGAACTTCAAGAAACCCCTACTATGGATATGTCTTGAAAGAGAAACCCTTCTTGGGTAAGAGAAATCTAATAATAAGAAGAAAAGTATGGAGCTTCAGAAGGCTCCACAAGAACAAGGAATATATCAAATCCACTCTCCAGTTATGTAGCTTTGATGTTTGACCTTATAGATCGAGAATCCACCAACTACGAGGAAGTTGCACAGAAGTAAGAATGGGTGGAAGCAATGGCAAAAGAATAATGTTCAATAATGAAGAATGATGTTTGGGATATATTACCCAAACCTGATGACACCTATATGTTGACAGGGGTTCACACTCTGTCGACACCCCTAAACATCGTGATCTCCTTGAACACCGTCCTAGACAGGTTTTACCCCATCTAGCAACACCTGTGAAATAGATGAAGTCTCACTCGAGATGTTCAAGGGAGAGTTGCAGGAACCAAGTTTCTGCAGTAAGGGGGAGGATCTTGCACATCTACTTTTCTATTATATTCTTACTATCGCAACATTAACCAGAGATCCAGGAAGGGGTTTTTATCATCACTTATTCATATTGGACTGCATCAAAACTCATTCACATTATATCAACACTTATTCATATCAAAAACCATTTAGATCGCATCATTATAATCATTCATAAATAGATCGACAAATATGACATCATTCATAGTGCAAAGACATTGGATCATTTAGGAACATAAACCATATTGCATCAAGTACTCCTCCATATTGCATCAGTAAAATAGTAAAAGAAGAAAAAATAACATCATAGATCAAGATGCAATGGATCCAAAATCATCACACATGTCATATTACTTCTATGAATCAAAATGAGTCTCCAACATACATCCTCAGGTTTGAAAGAAAGAACCAAAGCAACATATACATAAATCGATCTTCCACAAATCCAATGACAACAATCTATAACAATGATTGAGATTGAGATCTTGATGAATAGAATGATTCTAATTCCAATTCCATAACTCTCTATATATAGGCTTGTGCCTTTACAATATGGTCCACATTAACTGACTCTCTAACTGACTTGGACCAAAAACTACAAAATTATGACCAAAAAGTACAAAAGTTATGAACAAGCCGACTCTTTGTTGACATATCTACCTTGCGCGCTTTCCTTCATCTTATGCATCATCCTTTGAATTGCGTGCTACACACATCCAAACCACCTGCCAACAGGCCCCCAACACAAAATTGTGGCTCGTCCTCGAGCCACGTCAACTAGATACTATATACTCATTGATATTTATCTTGAAATATTTGTACTACCGGTTAACTTCATCTACTGCAACTTTTGTCATTGCATTGATTGTCATGCAGTATTCCGCATCTTGCTCATATGGATGGTTAGCAAGTTTTGCATTCACTTCATTTTGACTCTCATGCACAAATTGAAGCGCATTCATTGCCTTAAGTTCCAATTTCTCACCAACATCCTAAAACTCATCCAACTGAGTGGTGCGATGCTGATGATGCTCTCTTGCCTTGGTTTCTTGCTACTGCAATTCTTTTAATTCTACTACCTTAGTTACTTGCACGATGGGGGGAATATCTTTGAGTGATTCCCTCCTTGAGGTAAATTATGCCTTAGATTCATGCAACTACTTGTTCAACTGCTGTAACTGCTCATCTTGAACCATGCTGCCCCAAAATTGTGAGGTTTTATTTGTGATTAACGTGGATTCCTTCGTGCTTTCTTCCAGATGAGCTGCCACATCCTTTATCATTCCGTTGCATGCTACAACTTTCTATGGTGGTGTGCTCAAAACTGTGCATGCCTGCAATTCTTCATTGTCTCTTCTTAGGTCTGCGATGACCTGCCCTAACCACAGAAATTTGGTCTCTACAACAATTGAATCTATTATATATGGTATTTCTTGATAGGTGAATGCAACGACTTTCTCTAGCTATGCCTATCATCACATATATGTGCTTTCTCCACAATCACTACATCCTGTGACTTCTCGAGGTGCTCTATCTCTTGCTTCACCAATGATTCCTTATCCTGCAACTTCAATAAGTGGTCGCCAATGATTTGTTCTCTATCAGTAAGCTGCTAGCTTCCTATCTTCTACAACCACACCAAAGCATGGGTTGGTAATTCATTAACATCTAATGCAATTGTAAAAAAAAACTGAAGTGATGCATCAACATCCTCACTGCTGGTCTCCAACACTCATAGGGGAATCTGTACTATCCGGACCTGCTTACCTGTGCTTAACTCGCAATTTCTCTACAACACATTGGATTTTGGTACCTTTTCCAAAATAACATTAATCAAAGATTATAACTGAGTCTTTACCTCCTGAAAGCCTTCTGTCAAGTGTTATTTCACCTGTTCCTCACTCACAGTGGTCACTATGGTGATTGCAGTAAGAATGCGAGTCAGTTGGTTGTCTTCCATGGTCGGGGCACTGCTCGCTTCACCCTACTCTAATCTCTGTTTCATTCTCCCTTCTTTGAACTACTGCTCCAGTTCAGAGTTCATGGGAATATTTGATTATTGTGTTTTTGATTATTTCTCTCTCTCTTGTGCATGTGTTTGATCAATTGGGGTGTCAAGTGGAGGACCACCACAGTGTTTGACAAATATTCAATGCTGACCAGTATTGTCCACTCGACCAAGCAATCATTAAATAAGGTGTCGAGCTCCTCATTAGTTAACTTATACTAGGTATTCAACCATTGGTTTTCCTTGTCTCTTCTTTCTTGGAGATGAATGGAGTAAGGGCCCATCAAAAACATTACAACCCGTCGATACTTTGATGATGCCTCTTATGAAATTCATAGAACCTTTTCTGATAGAATCCACAGCGCATCCCAATACATACAAAACTATATTGCACAATCAACAAAACACTCCCTCTTATTAATATACCATAATTTTTGGTATCTCGCTCCTTTGCATGTCTGAGCGACTTCAACCTCCATGCCTTGATACTCTTGGGGCTCTAACCATCCAACCAATTCAATTAGTATCAACAACTAAGAGTACGTGAACGATCACTTACCTTCTTGGAAAAGCATGGCGTCCTCTGCCAACTAGTTCAATAAAATTAATGACCAATTCATTTGCACTCCTTCTGTGCACTGCTCTACGCATGCTATCACCTTGGATGTGCATTGATCAGGGCGGTTCTTTCATACCACTTTGATAGCCAAGATATAGGCTGCGACCCAAGTCATGGTCATTTATCGTATCGATAACATATGCTGTGTTGTCGAAGTTAATTCCATGCTTCTTCTTCATCTTAGCAGCTAACCACTTGTCATTATCCTTGTTGAGGAAGTATTGCGACGGATCAGTCCCATTCATTGGAAACCCAGTTATCTACGATATCAACTCCATGGTGACTGGCACCTTAGTGTCTAGCCACAAGTATATGCCATTTAATCATGCCCGTAGCTACTTCTCACATGCATTAGCTTCTATAAGATGACCAAAATGGGGCATGTGGGTGAGGCCTAACAACCCTGACATTTGTATTCCCAACGCCCAGTGCTGCAGTGTGCACACAAGCGGTCCTCCATCATTGTTCTTTTGCAACTCAAATGGTTTTATCGTATATTCATCGTACTCCAATAGATCATGGTCATTGTATTTCATCTTCATTAAATAAGGCACAATATTGAACATGGACTGCATTCCCATGGGAAATGTCGGCATCCAAATTGGGTGTCTCTCATTCTTCGTCAACTTAGGCCAGGATGCACCAAGCTTACATGAGGGGATATACCCATGGATATATGCCTTTGTCACCCCATTTCTTGCCATAGAGTCTTCAGCTCCAGTTTTCAAAGGTCCATCCTAAACCTATGCTTTTGCTTCCGCTCAACTTGAATTTCTGGTCGTCATCTTCTTTTGTGAGGGCGACTTGGGTCTATTGGGCCCCCTCTTATTCCATGGAATCCGTGGTGATTTTGTATGCATATTGACTCCTCTTGCACAATCAATGTGCCAATAGGTGGTGAATCATGGATGCTACCAATTGAAATCATGTGTATCATCCCTGCAATCTAATTACTCACAATCTATCAACTCTACTCTGTAATCTCTCTAGGCTATGCTCAGTCAATAGTCACAATGGTTCATCCAACTCGCACCCCGCCAACTCTTATAGTGCAGGAGCACTTGTGCAAAATATTTCCTATCATTATGACCAAATCTGCCACTAATCACCCAAATCTTTTGTCGATCCTCCTGATCTAGCCGTCATATTCGTTATAAGTGTGTGTCTTGTCCAACGATCTCATCGCTTGATTGGTTTAATTTCTACATTAACTACCCAATTTGACCCTATCGTATTCCTATGAACTTCTCCAAAATATTTCCTATGGCGACTCAAACTATTTTCTCTTGCGCTGCCACTGCTTTCCAATGTGCCATCCTCCTCTGTACCACCTCTTACATTTTTTTCATTAGGCGATGGCTTAAGAATCACCTCGCACTGGGCCATCTCCGTAGGGATTTAGCTGGATTCCATTCACTAACAGAGGTAGCATCACACCATCTAACTACTGCAACTGTACTTCACCGTCGTTGGTAATGAAATTGATTACATAGGGACCTAACCAATGCATTAGCAACTTATCTGGGTGTTTCAAAAACTTATTGTCATAGAGAAACACCATATCGCCTTGCTATAAGTGCTTGGTTTTGATTTGTCGATCATGTCATGCGTTCTGGAAATCCTTCTCAACTCACTAATGAAATCTTGCAATGAACCAATCTTCTTCAAGCTGGGACAACTACATTAAGCGTTCTTCCAGTGCTCCCTCATCATCCATTCCTATTGCTGCTGCGATGCGCAGACTTGAAACAATATATTCCATTTGCATCATTGCTTCTTAGCCATACACCAACTTGAATGGAGTCTTCCCTTTCAACCATTTGCATGTTGTGCGATAAGCCCATAATATTATCAGAATCTTCAAATCTCAATCATCATGGATTGCATTGTAGACCTTGGTGAGCGCATGCTCCAATACCTTATTGAACGCTTCGACTGTTCTGTTAGCTTGTGGATGATAGGAAGTTCTCTTCTTGTGATGAATCTGGAATTCCTCTGTCATTGCACTAATGGTGCGATTGATGAAGTGATTTCCCTGATTGCTCATTAATATCTCAGAACAATCAAATCAAGTGATAACATTATCGAACAGAAACCTTGTTGCAATTGCAATAGTGAAATATTGTATTGGTGCTGCTTCCTCCCATCTCATGAGGTAATCCGTCATTGTGATGATATAACCCGCACCCATTTTTTTTCCTGGTGTGTTGATGGGTTCCACAAAATCCACTTCCCATTTATCAAATGGCTGCACTGTTACCTTTGGTACTAAGGGAATCTCATCCTTTCGTGAAGGCTTCCCCATTCTTTGGAAAAAATTGCAACTGTTTGCATATTTTGTTGCATCATTATGCATAGTTTTCCACTAGAGGCCTATGTAGAGTACCTTCCTAGAAATTGCATGACCTCCATAGTTTCCTCTTACAACCCCATCATGCGATTCTACCAAAGTCCTTCCTTTTTCATGCGGTAAGACATAGAGACATAGAATCTCATTAGCTTCGATCTTATATAGTTGTCCTATAATTAACTGAAAATACGCATCCTAAACAATCAATTATTTATTCTTTCATGTGTTAAAATCATCCGACGCTTTTCTTGTCGCCAAAAACTGAACTATTTTCTCATAATGGTCATCGACCATTCCAACCTTGAATAGATGTGATCAGGTAACCCATCCCCGATGTTGGTTGGTTATTCTCTTGTCTCAATTCATGACAAATGATTAGGTCCTACCTTCAAGCACCCTAGCTTCACAATGGTTTCGAAATCAAACTCTTGGAAGAGGAGTATCCAGAGGCATATCTTACCCCCCAAGATAGGATTATTCACCAGGTATTTCAATGTAGAATGATTAGTGAACATCTTAAAACTTCCCCCCTAAAAGATAGTGGAGAAACTTCTACAATGCATAAAACATCACCAACCATCATTATTTCAGCCATTGTGTAACTCCATTCCACATATGACAACTTTCGACTGGTAAAAGCAATCGAATGATCAATATCCCCTTCACCTGGTTGTGCAAAAACCACTCCTAATGCAACTGATGACACATCAATGTGGACATGAAATTCCATCGTCCAGTATGGAAAGACCAATATTGGTGCTGTGACCATATTCTTATTTAAGGTTTCGAGACTCCCTTGAAACTCGTGAATCCACTCAAAATGTGTATCTTTATTCAACAACTTCTCCATCAGTTCTCAGATCGTAGCATATCCTTGTATGCACTTTTGACAATATCTCGTATGTCCCAATGTCGCTCTGATATTTTTTACATTCGTTGGTGGGGGGAATTTAACAATGAGCTTAATCTTAGTTGGTTCAACCAGCATCCATTTGTTGCAAATAATATGTCCTAGTAAAATCCCAAATGGCGCACAAAATATGGATTTCTTTAAATTCAGGGTGATCTGGTGTTGTTGACACCATTCCAACATTAGTTGCAAATTTTTGAGATAATCCTTTAACAACCCATACACTATCCAATCATCCATGTATACTGTGAGAAATTTTTGAATGAAGTCATTAAACGCAACAACTAAGCATTAGAGGAAATTTCAACTCAAAATGGGCCTCCTAAGAAAAATAATAAAATAATATTTATTAATTTGGAGGAAGAAAAGAAAAAAACTACTTTTTTTGTTTGTATTTTTGACATTTCTCCCTATGTTTTTACTCAAAGTTCGATTGGGAGAGCTTGTTGGATGCAGAATTAAATTTCGCATCCAACGAGTACCCACTCGACATACTTTTGACGGACCCCGCTAGCCCAAAAACAAGAAATACCTACAAAAACGTGATGATGACATACCGAGTGGGTACTCGTTCGATGCGGAATTTAATTGTGCATCCAGGGAGCTCTCCTGCTCGAAATTTGAATAAAAAAAAGGGAGATATGTCGAAAATATGGATAAAAAAGTAGTTCTTTTTTTATGATACCTATCCCCAAATTTATATTAAAAAATTGTTTAAGACCTATACGGTATTTCAAATTTAAAGCAATTTCATTGGCTAACACATGATGACATGGAATTTGAATTAGGGTTGAAAGGCCCATTTTGACTTGAAATTTCCTCTAACGATCCTGGAGAATATCATAGCTGTGCTTTTTAGTCCAAATGACATCACCGTGTACTAAAAGCATCCCCACTCAGTTACAAAATTAATCTTATGCCAATCTTCGTTCGCAATATTGATATGATGATAGCCTGAAAATCCATCCGTGAACGAGTAGATATCCTAACCTCCTAATGATTCTAGCACTTCATCAGTAAATGGCGTAGGGAATGGATCATGAAGGAAGGCATCATTTAACTTTCGAAGATCAACACAGATCTGAAAGTCGACTGTCTTTTTTTCTTTAACGACCATTGGACTGATCCATTTTGATTCCTCAACTGGTTCGATGATTCCTACATCCAACATTCTATCAAGTTCAACCTTTAATCTCTCCTTGTATCACAGATTCATTCGATACAGACACCGCTTCACTAGCTTCGCATCTAGCTTGAGTGGGATTCTCATTTCTCCCAAATCTCCTAGGATCCCTTTCATTTCAGAGAATTTGGTTGGAAACAAGTCCCAAAACTGATGCAATCGGTGCTCTTCACCATAGTTTCTTCATCCCAATAATATCCTATATTGGTGAACTTTGGTTCCTCCTCTATCCCAATGTTTAACTTCCAAATATTCAATGGCTGGTGAACTTTGTCTGGAGGCATCACTGGTGCCTTGATATTTTGACTTCCTTCAAAATATCAAATATTGATATTCCTTGGATCATCCCCATCTTCAGGTCCTTCTGTGACATTGTAACATTGTATCATTGATTGCATCATTGGCATATCATGCGACTCCTCAGGGAATGCAAATGAAATGATCTCCAAGACAACATCACATATATGTTGTAGTGTGCTATGAATCATTGGATCAACATCCACAAAACTGAAGGTGTGACTGAAACATATCATCAGTTCCTCCCAGGTCATGATCTCCCTTTGGAGATCTACTGATACATACCACTGTCGCACTATTTCATCCAAGGTGTGTACACAATAATGTACCCACTCATCCTTTGGTTGTGACACCCACATGGTCTAACATGCCATCAAACGATCATTAGTATCATTTTCGTCGATCATACTTCTCAGCAGGATAGTGCTTTGTCTCACCAAATTGAACTTCCATCAACCTGTGACATAACGACCACCCATTGATCAATTTCTTATGTGTCGTCCACCATCATGCCAAAGTAGCATTCATTTCCTCCTCCAATGGCAATAATCTTTGTGGTTCTGCGACCTTGTCTTCGAATTCATCAATAGAATTAGGTAAATTCGGAAATCCTTCATACATTGGTAGGTCAACAACCTCCATCGCGACCCAATGTAGCGACTGGGTGATTCATCCACACTTGCGAATTGATACCTCGTGCATCCGATTCTACCAATTTTCCAGTTCATCATCAGAATCCGATGATGCAGAGCTCGAGCTTCACCATCCTAGCTCTCCATCTGTAGTGGGATGGACATAATCCCCTGAAATGTTGTATGCATGGTCCCATCCTCCTACAAATTATTCCTTGACTGGTTCGACATAACTTCTTCCTTGGCTTGGATCCATCAGGGCTATGAATCTAATGTCACGGTTCTCGAAAGTCATAACCTGTTTCTTGAAATTCGTCATCACCAATCTTTCATTAGCCCATCCAATCCCCAGTAGTGCATGATACGAGCTTCTTTCATCGACAATATCGATAACACTGAAATCCACGTAGGTATTCATTCCTTTGACTTCCACCATTAAGCATGATACTCACCCAATTTGCGATAGTCTAGCTTGGTTGGCCATTGATAGTTGAACAGGGGACCAAACCAACCAGTTTCCCCATTTTCTCCCATGTATTCTTTGTCAAAATGTTGAAATTCAAGCCCAGATCCAGAATAATCGAGCCCACATCGTAATCCCCAATCTAGACATTCATCCTCATCTCCTTTCCTTTTTTCTTCTTGTGAAAGGAATTTACAGCGGATTCCTATCAACCTTTCTCTGGTTAATATAGCAGACTTGTGATCTCAGCTAGTGCATCGGGATTTTTTGGTAGTGACATGAAACATTCAAAGAAACTTTGCAGTGTACCATGCTTCCACGATGGTCCTGATACAAGTGCTGAATCAAAAACATGCGGCATTTCATTAATAGGAAACTTAACCAGATCTCTTCTCATGGTGTTTCGTGCTTCAAATAACGTATCCCTCTCAGGGTCGACATTAAATTGTATGTTTTTCCAATTTTCTAATCAAACTTGTGGGATCATACCATAATCTCCTATTGTTGCACCTCCCCGAGTAATGACTCCAACATTGATAGGTTGAGCCATGGGTTTCACTGAGATTTTCCCGAATGTTGGACCTTGGTTCTAGTTTTGTGGTAGATTCACCAGCTGGTTCGTATTCTGGTTCACGTTCTGATTTTGGTTTTGCGACGGTGGAATATTCTCCACTTGCCATTTTTCAATCAGTTGCGAACAATATTCAATAGTACGATCTGCAACGGTACAATAGGTACATTGCGACTGTAAGTTTGGGAAATCCTGTTGATAATGCCTTAATACTCCACAATTGTATCATTTCATAGGTCCTCATCCTCCTCCTCGACCGAAACCTTCATTTTTTCCTCCTCAAAATCCTCCGTGAAAGCCTCCTTGCTGTTGATATTATGGTTGATTGAACTACCATTTTTGCGGTGGATTTGAATGTGGTTGAACATACTACAGTTGAGTATAAAATGACTAAGTATACTACAACTGCTGCAGAGCATACTTCATCTGGTTATGTTGTGGTGGTTGTTCCGGTGGCGCTCTCTCCACCAATCGATGTTCTTCTCCTTTCATGTAGTACGTATCCATCATCCTATATTGGAGCAAGTCATATGCCTGAAATTCCTTGTCTTCACGACCAACAAAATGACAAAAGGTGCAATACAAATTTGCAGGCTTAAATACCATCTTCTGGAGATACACATATTCCTTGTGTCAATGTCCATGCATTTGATGGATTCGACACCATGGTAAGCCACTTTGATTTAGTGGATTTGGAGCCCCCGAAAACAAGTAATTACAGAAATCTGGGCATTAATCCTTATGATGTCCCTTTGTGTGACATCAAGTACACCATACCTCCTCACGAAGCTCTTTTCCATTCTTAATATCTTGCAAATGGATCGTCAGATTCTCTAGTTGCAATTGGATCTTATTCATTCCAACTCCAATTTCTCTGACTGGTGAAGCTTTCAGTTTCATCGCGATCTCTAGATCCTCGATCTGTGTCACAATATTTTTTGCATTAATGACATTCTCATATGCGGTACTAACGCTGTGATGAACCACTCTTTGTGATGTACATTGCTCATTCTGAAACTAACTTTTTTCATCTGCGTCTTAAATCGTTGATCGAAATCCTAGTCTGATTCTGTTATCAATCCATGAAACTCCTCTAGGTTGCAGCTCGAGGATGCCTAGTAACTTAAATGTTTTTATGGTTTTTCTAAATGGATCAAGTTAGATGACCTAAAGGACCTCACATGCTCAAGACGTGCATAAAACTCAATCAAAAGATAAGGCTTCTAACTACTGATGCTCAAAGGTTTGATAATAGGGTGAACAGATGGAGAACTTACTATGTTGGCAGATTCATATATAAAGCAATTACATATAAATGGATAATCATAACAAGGAAAAGTGATTGCAATTCAACTCATCCACATACAGATAGGATGACAACTATCATATATTAGATAACATGAATAAACCTGAGTCAGACATTCAAGCACAAGCATATAACAAAAAATATATGGAAGCTAAACATATAATAGCAAAAAGAGCTTATATTAGGTCATGAATAACATGAGAGACTTGATAATGATAATGGTATAAAGGTACTTGAAGTTGAACCTTTGATTCAACATAAGTCTTAGGATTTATATCCTTTACAAAAATATTCAAATCTTGAAAAGTTGGATTTGATTTACTAAAAATAGATAAAATAAATGTTTTTTGCAAAATTAGGTCAAAAACCCTAATTTAAGTACTAGTCTATCTAACGCTAACCCTTGTTCACTCATTGAACTCTTTCATGACTGTAGTGAGTACTAAAGTAGACATGTAACCTGTTATTTGCTAGATAAGCCATGGTTGCTAAAAAACAGGTAGGGTTTGTGACCCATTTCTCCTTGATTGCACCTTCAAAACTGGAACAGACCTCCTCCACTGGTGCTTTTCATTAATTTCAGCTTTATATTTCATTACTGAGATAGTTGTATTCACTAAAACTGGTTTTGCATGCCAAAATATCTTTCTGCACTCCTTTTTTCTTTCAGTGGTTAAGGAAGTAGAATCCTGGGTTTGTTAGCTGCCGAAAGCTCTGCTTTCGGTGGCTAATGGACTGCTTTTGCGTCTGCCTAAGCCACCGAAAGCTCTGTTTCTGCAAAATTGTAATCAGCCTCCCAATCATCCCTTTTCATCTTTGCTATTGATCTTTTGGCACTTCTTCAGCTTGCATAGGGTTTGGAAAAACAGTAGCATTCGGGGCTGCCTCTGGATCTTGGAGGCTCATTGTTGCCTCTGCTAGGGTTTCTAGTGCAGGATGAGCTTGAGGGTTAGGGTTTGAGTTTTTATTTTGCAATCTCATTAGTCTGATCATCCTGTATAGCCTGGTGTTTTCCTACATAAATCTTAGATTTCTCCTTTTGAGCATAACATGCATCCCTCTCATTTCTAGAACAGAATTGTGCAACTCCTTATTTCTCTTGGTTAATATTGCATTATTTATTTTTATCTCCATGTCCAAGACCTCTAGTTCATGTATTTTCTCTAGTAATTGGTTGACCCTCTGAGACCTAGGCTTGCTTGAGGAGGTCTCTTATATTGGTTCATCCCACCCTTCCCTTGGTGTTGGTGAAGGAAACTCTTCATTTTCTGCTGCAACCTACTCTGTTAAGTCAACTTGTTCCTCCCTTTCTTCTTCTTCTTCTGAGTAGAGTAAGTTCAAAATATTTCCACTTTGTGCTGTATCTTCCTTCCCCTTTTCACTGAAGTCCATATTTCTTTTGGCTTGGTTGGTTTTAGAAGTTGGAGATGGGTGATCCACTGTTACTGGTGAAATGGCCCTCCTCTTCCTTTTTCCACTCATGGGAGTGGTGGACTTCTTTGAGGGGGACTTTCCTTTATCTTCTAGCTATAATCCTATTTCAAATTCATTCAAGAATAAGAAATATGTCCATGCTACGTTTCTCCTTTGTAGCAATTTGTGGACAATGAGTTGTATTAGGCCATGGTGAGATAACCATCCTGCGATTTTAGTGGGCTGGGCCTTGATCTAATGTGCCATCTTGGTTAAGATATTGTGGAAGTAGAAGGGTAGGTTTAAAGGGATTCTTCCTATAAAATGGTTCATCAGCTTGAATTGATATATCATTTCCCTCTTATACCTACATTCACAGGTTATATACACCCAAATTGCTTTCAATAATTGCTGCGACCTCTCCTCTAGCTAGGTGGATGGAACACTTTTCTTCCATACTACATCTATGTATTCAGCTTTTAAATATGATATGAACTCCAAATTTTTAGTATGGTGGTCTTAAACCATTTCTCCCCAGTTCTTGGGAGTTCTGTCACTTATGCAATTAGGGTTTCATCCACTAAGAACTCTTCCTTGCCTATCAGAGCCTTGGAGCCATCAAAAGAAATGGCAAATTCTTTTGCCACATGCTGGTGTGAACCCTGGATTTTCTCACAGAACCAATAATAGCCTGCATCTTTGAAGAATTGGTAGACTTCTGGATGTGATTCCAGGTAGCTGATGTCCCCTAGTTCATGTCTGAGAGCAGGTCCTCCTCCCTTTTTCATCTCTGGGTTGTGCTTCTTTGTACCTGTAAAAACCAAAATTCAAACTCTATGAAGGAATTTAGAGTGCTGGTTTCAGGGATGGCCTTGATCAGTAAGAATGCATGCAGAAAATGGGGAGTGTACAGAGGATATGGTGCTAATTTTGAGGGATTAACCACTTGATTGGTACTTGAGTGAGATGATGGTGGATTCTGGTGATAACCACGAGATATCTAGCCTAGTAATCATTTTCAATTTGAACTTGATGTTTCATGGAGGTTTACTACAGTTGTGGGACAGATGGAGGGTAGGCTAGTGTTTTGATTTCCATCAGTCATTTCACAACAATAATGACATCCTATCCAAAAGACATCTTTATGATTTACTGTAGTTCCCCAGTGTTTTCGGTGGTTTAAAGTGCTAGATTATGAAATGCCTCATGCTGACAAATTTTATTTTGACAGATAGATAACCATTTTCCCTTTTTGGCCTTTTCGGTGGTTAAGAGAATCTAGGGTTTGATTTGCAAGCTACTGAAAGCTAGGATTTTCGATGGCTAATGAACTGTTGACACATTCTCCCAAGCCACCAAAAGCCCCCTTTCCAAGATTTATCAATAACATAGTTAATGAGCTTTTTGTGGTTAAATGTCTTCTCGGACCTCATTATTTAGCTGCTGAAAGGCGGGCCTTTCAGTGGCTAATGAACTATTTGAAAGTTTTCCTAAGCCATCGAAAGTCCCTTTTTCCCAAAATTTTATGAAAACGTGATCAACAGGATTTCGGTGGTTAAGGTGGTCCTGAGCCGAAACTGTTAGCTGCTGAAAGATGGGCTTTTCGATGGATAATGAACTGTGGGAAAGTTCGCCTAAGCCACCAAAAGCTAAAACTTTCAATTTTCTTGAAAACAGAACACCAGATATTACAACTTTGTTAATTACCCAAACATCTTTCACAATATGCCCTAAAAACTTCATTACTATGCAAAAATAAATTGTTTGAGTAGACCTATTAAAATTCTTTTATTTTAGGAGATAACATCTGGCTCCTACTCGAGGATGGGAACCTCCCTGTGAGGTCCTAAGAACCCTAGACCAAAATGCCTTTCCTAAAAAATAACAATTGAAACTACCTTCTATTGTTCCATTGGGCATGGAGTTTATTTTGCAAAACAAAAAACAACAAAGAATAATATTTTACAATAATAATAAGGTTTTGAAGCCTCAGATGAAGTAGAGTTTCAGAAATTGCTCATTGATTGGGCCATCAAACACCTCCTCTCCTTCCAGATTTTGCAATTTGAAGGTGTTGTTCTGTTGCACCTGAGCTATCACAAAAGGGCCTATCCACAAAGAGTCAAAATTTCCATGTTTTCCCTTGTCTTGTCTAATAGTATCCCATTTGAGAACCCAATATCCAACCTGAAAGTTGTCCACCTTTGACCTTCTGTCAAAAATAATCTTGACATTATTTTGATGAGCTTTTGAATTTTCAATCACTTGCTCCCTGACTTATTGTAACTGCACCAAATCAAGCATCCTCCTCACCATGTCATTTGGTTCATCGTGTTCCTCCTGAATTTTTTTTGCAACTGGAAGGATCAGCTGAATGGGAAAAATGGCCTCAGTACCATAAACCAACTTGAAAGGAGAATTTCATATGGATCTCTTGTTAGTCACTCTATTATCCCATAGAGCAAATTTCAGCTTAGAATCCCAACTTTTCTGATTATTCTCCAATACTTTTCTGATGATCCTGACTAGGATTTTGTTGGATGACTCAGCAAGGCCATTTCCTACAGGGTAATAGGAAGTGGAATTCACCCACTGAATGCCCATGGATTAACACATGTTAACCAATGCCCCAACTTTGAAAGCTGGTGCATTGTTAGTCACTAACCTTGCTGGGAAGCCAAACTTGATAAATATGTTCTCATACAAAAACCTCATGATGACTTGGTGAGTGGCATTCCCTATAGGGACTGCTTCTATAAAATTGGTGAAATAGTCTGTGGCTACTAGGATCCATTTGTGTTGACCACTTGATGAAGGATTAATTTCACCTATGAAATCAAGCCCCCACTGTTGGAAAGGACCATTCACTACAATAGGTCTAAGGGGAAAGGATCTGAGCTGCTACTTCCCTATGAATCTTGGGTGTCACAGGCTCTTACAAAGGTACACACATCAGAGAAAAGAATGGGCCAATAGTACCCATCCCTCAAAATATTGCGGGTTGTGGTATTCTAGTAATGATGGCCTTTGCATGTGCTTGAATGAAACTGATGCATGACCTGAACTTACTGTTCTTTATCTAAGCATACCAATAGAACACTAGACAGATCTTTCCAATATAGCAGTTTATTAACTACACAAAATTTAACAGACTTAAGTTTAAGAGCCCGTGATTTATTTAGAGTGAGTCCAGGAGGAACTTCTAACCTTTACAGGAAATGAATAATACCTAAGTACGACTCACATGAGGACAAATTCTCAGTTACTTGTTGACTGTCATGCTATTTCTCCCCAACTGTTTCTGCTTCTGTTTCTGCTTCCATCTCTATCTGCAGGTTAGTTGAAGTTATACAAATGAAATTCATTCCCAAAAGATCACAATTTTCCTTAGCCATGAGTTTTGCTAGACCTTGGCCTTTCACTAGCTTGGTGGGATTTACTTCTATGTCGAACTCAATAAGCCTGGAAATCCAGTTAGCTCTTTTTCCATCAATGTCAGGTTGGGTCAAAACATCCTTTACATCATCTGAAGGGACATAGGAAAGGAATTTTGCATGCAGAATGTAAATCCCGAAGGCTTTGAATGACTTGATGAGAGCATAGACCTGCTTTTCAATAGGATCATATTTTAGTTCAACATCCCTCAATGTCTTGCTGGAAAAGGAAATTGGGTGATCAATGCATTCATCATCTTTTTGTAACAACACTACTGCCATTGTGTCATAGGATGCAAATGAAAAAATGTATAAACCCTTGGTGTATTCTGGACTAATCAGAGTGGGAGCTTCCATGATAGCCTTCTTGATGTCTTCAAAAGAGCTTCTTGCTTTCTCTATCCATTTGATTTCAGCTTCCTTCCTCAACATAGAGGTTATGTGCTTTACCAACTCAGAAAATTTAGGGATAAACCTCCTGAATTTTTTTATCTTACCCAGAAATGACTGAATATCCCTTTTTGACCTAGGTATGGACAACTTTTGGATTGCTTCAACTCTAACAAGATCAATCTTCACACGTTCAACTGAGACTTTGTGACCTAGGAGTTTTCCTCCCTGAGTGCAAATTGAGACTTCTTTGGGTTCAATAATAGCCCAAACTTTCTACATTTCAGAAATACCCTCCTCAAGTGCTGCAAGTGCTCTTCATGGATGTGAGAGTAAATAGTGAGGCCATCAAGGTATATGAGAACAAATTTGTCTTCAAATCCTACAAAAGCTAGGTCCATGGCTCTTTAAAAAGTGGCCCAACATTCATCAGCCCAAATGGAATTTTGGTATACATGAAGGTGCCCCAGGGAGTGGTAAACACAGTCTTTTCTTGGTCATCAGTGTGCACAACAACTTGGTTGTACCCAGAGAAACCATCCAGGAATGACATGACACTAGCCCTTGAGACTCTTTGCAGTAGATGTTCCATCTTGGGTAGTGGATAGTTATCTTTGTTGGAGAATTTGTTCAGGTTTCTAAAATCCACACATAACCTAATCTCCTCGTTCTTCTTTCTTACCACCAGGAAATTTGCAATCCATTTGGAATACCTGAGGGGAATTATGATTTTGGCTTTAGGGATATTTTGGATTTATTTTTCAATTACAGGCAGTAGGATAGGACTAATGGATCTCAACTTCTGTTTGAAAGGGATGGTGTCCTTCTCCAGGGGAATCCTTTGTTGGATGATATTAGTATCATAGGTTTTCAGGTCACTGTATTCCTAGGCAAAGATATCAAGAAACGCTTTCATCAGACTACAAAATTTGGACCTCTGATTAGCAGTTAACTCAGTGGAAAAATTTATGGGTTTTGGATGATTTTGTCTTCCTATGTTTTGTTCTTGGACAATGTGATATTTCTCCCTTTTGACAGGTTTAAAAGGGACATCATTATGATCAAATATATCTTCTAGGGGTACCAGGCCCCGAGGTATATAATTGCTGGGTAAATGAACAATGTTTCGATCACATACTTTATCTTTGAACTTGAGCTTCTAGGATTCTTCCATATTTAGGTTTTCTTGATCTATATGCATATCAGAGAATTCATATTCTACCTGGAGGAATTTACTAATCTCATCATTTTTCTCAAAAACCTTCCAAAATTTTACATTATCAGGTAGGGATGGCCTAAACTTGACTTGGATATCATACCTTAGCTTAGGAGGTAAAGGGGGAACAAACAAACTTACAGAGATAGCAACGGAATCAGCTAGATGATTCATAGCCCTAGGTATATACGAGACTTCAAAAAACATGAAGGAGTGCTTGAGTTTCCATACCTCATCTCTGTATGCCTTCAATCTGTCATTCTTCGCTTGAAAGGTATTGTTCACTTGTTGTATGATGAGATCTGCATCTCCAAATATCTTTATGCACATGATTTTCATTTCTTTAGCAGCCTTCACTCCTAGCAACAATGCCTCATATTCTACTATGTTGTTAGTAGTCTTGAAACCCAGCTTATAAGACAAATATATAGTCTCTTTTGATGGAGAAATCAAAACTACACCTGCACCTGCTGAGGCTTGAGTACTGGCCCCATCAAAAAACATGCTCCAAACTGAGGTGGTTATTCTTCAAGATTTTGATAGATGGGCTTTGTAAGCTAGATTGGCATTTTCTAGGAGTCATCTATCTGCATAATACATGACCCAAAGTCTGTGTCCACGGTGTAGATAGGATGGTTCACAGAATTCTTCTCATTGCTTATGATGTAGGCTAACTGATTCTCTCTGTAAATCCTCTTGGTCTCCCCCCAAACATTGGGATTGTAGCGTATGTAAGATCCATCTGAAGGGTACCACCCAGCCTTTTACTCCATGAGTGAGATAATATGAGACCAAACTTAGGAGGGATGTCAGCCACTACTATGTCGATCACTATGAATTTTGAGGGCAACAGGGATAGGTTTACAACAAGGTCTTTGATGAGGCCTAGGAATTTGACCTTCCTAGAGTCAAAAGAGAATAGGTCGTGTTAGGGTTTTGTAATGTTGAGGCCAAGCTCATCCATTATTGCTTTTGGCATTAGGTTATGGGATGCTCCTAAGTCAAGCAAGCAGTTGTGAAGGATCTTGTCATGTATATTCAAGGATATGTAGAAGGGTGGATAGGCCTCATCTAACTCTTAAATCATAGGGCCTAGGGTTACCATGGGTTTATCATCTTGTAGATTGACAAAGTCAGTATCTATGGGCATCTTCGGTTGAAGGGATTTCAATATAGATGATTTGAAGGAATCATTCTTCATTAGCTCTATTAATGGGAAAGGGATTTTCAATTTCTGAATTTCTAACTCAAGATTGAAAGAATAGTACAGCTTGTCAGAAACCCTTACCTCTTGTGATGGAGCTTTGAGTTGGACAAGATTAGGGGCTGCTGGATGTAATGGCCTTTGATCCTATTTTGGAGTGGCAGCCATCTTCTTTGTTGAAACAACAATATTCTTAGCAGGAGTAGTAGGCTGCTTTGTAGGAACAACATTCTTCTTAGGGGGAGCAAGAAGCCTTGACCTCAGATTGTAACCTCCTTGATCATCTTCCTGATACAATGCTTCTTCAGTGATCTGCTCATTCATTAGGGCTTCCTCATATTCTGCTTGTGTCAAGAAAGAGTAATCAGCTTCATCCTCCATGCAGTCGATGTTGTCTTCTGCCTCTTTTTGTTCTTGAGTGAACTCTCGTTATTCTTCTAGTAAATCATTCTGAAAAGGAGCTCAGATTCTTTGATCCTCAGCCCGATTCCTATCCCTTTGAACGATCTGATTTGGTGGGTTATTTATTCTATAAGGGGAAAAATTAGGGTTTCTGGGAGAAAAATCATTTGGCCCTTTACCCCTCACAGGTATTTTCTCTCATTTCTTAATCCTAGACATTTCAGCAGTCAAACTATCCAACATTTTGGCCAATTTGTCAATTTTATTCTCTGATGAAGAATCCCCAAGTGGATATGTGGGTTGCTTCTTCCTATCTACTTTTTCCTTAACCTTCTGAGATGCAATGATGTTGGATTCAACTTCTAGGGAAACATCCTACATGAGTGACAGGGAAGCATATCTTCTTTCCCTTAGAAGAAGGTAGAACTCAGAGTCAAAGGCATTGGCATAAGTGATCTTGGCTGAGGTTTCAGTTGGCTTGATCTCAGCAGGGATCTTGTTGAACATCTTGTTAAATATTTTGGTGAAGTTAGAAACAGACTCACCGTTCTCCCTCTTCAGATTGCTAAACTCAGTGATATAATAAAGGTGGTATCTTTTCTCTCCCTAGTTCTTCAAAAATACATCATCTAGGGATTCAATGCCTGCTATTGATCCAGCAGGAAACTCTTTGAACCATTTCCTAGCCTGACCATCTATAATTTGCACAAAAACCCTAGTCCACACATCTTCTTGTTCTATGTTTATGTTCTCAACATAACTATAGAATGCCTCTAGGTGTTCTTTAGCTATGAAATCCCCCTCTCTAGTAAATTTAGGCATGTATTTGAGATAATATCCAGTAGGCATATTAGAGAGGGTTAGGCAGATTTAGAAGGGGCATACCTAGCCACAAGGATCCTTTCCATTTTGGTCAGTGGGACATTCATATTGAAAGTGGGTAAGGAAAGGGCATAAAAAGACACTGCTGGTGTGAGTGGTAGTTGAGAGAGTATTCGGGATGGATTTATCTCATTGGAGTTACCAGGGATTGGATCTAGACAAGAAACAATGCTTGAAGATTCCTCAACCCTAAAATTTTCTGATTCAATTATAAATTCCTGATAATTATATGTTTCAGCAGAAAGAGATTGAAATGGAGGTCTATTTGATATAACAACAGAAATAACTCTTGAAATAACTGATGTGGCTTCCCTTGCAGCTCTGGAGGTCTTTCTGAGTGAAGCCCTAGCTCTTCTTAGAATCTCTTCTGGATCTGAAACAGGTGTTACTGGTGGCCCTTGAGGGTTTGATCTGGTACTTGGTCTTCTTGAATCCACCTTATTCCAATGGAGTCACCAGATAGATGATTACAACCAGAATAGTGTCCAGACTTTTTCTATCATCAAAGTAGGATCTATGTCGTCTCCTAGGGAAGATGAACTTCAATCTCCTCTCCCCAACAACAACACTAATTTGTTATCACTCCAAGAAACTCCTCTAGTTTGCAGCTCAAGGATTCCTTATAACTTAAATGTTTTTATGGATTTTATAAATGGATCAAGTCAGATGACCTAAAGGACCTCACACACTCAAGACATGCATAAAACTTAATGAAAAGACAAGGATTCTAACTACCAATGTTGAGAGGTTTGATAATAGGGTGAATATATGGAGAACTTACTATGATGGTATATTCATATGTAAAGCAATTACATATAAATGGATAATCATAACAAGGAAAAATTCTTGCAATTCAACTCATCAACATACATATAGCATGATAGCTATTAGATATTAGATAACATGAATAAACCTGAATCAAACATTCAAGCACAAGCACAGAACACAAAAGATATGGAAGCTGAACATATAATAGCAAAAAGAGCTTATATTAGGTCATGAATAACATGAGAAGCTTGATAATGATAATGATATAAAGGTACCCGAAGTTGAACCTTTGCTCCAACATAAGTCTTAGGCTTTATAGCCTTTACAAAAATATTCAAATCCTGAAAAGTTGGATTTGATTTACTAAAAATAGATAAAATAAATGTTTTTTGCAAAATTAGGTAAAAAAACCTAATTTAAGTACTAGTCTATCTAACTCTAACACTTGTTCACTCATTGAACTCTTTGATGACTACAGTGAGTACTGAAGTAGAGCTGTAACCTATTATCTGATAGATAAGCCATGGTTGGTAAAAAATAGGTAGGGTTTGTGACCCATTTCTCCTTGATCACACCTTCAAAAGTGGAAAAGACCTCCTCCACTAGTGCTTTTCATCAATTTCAGCTTTATATTTCATTCCTGAGATAGTTGTATTCACCAAAACTAGTTCTGCATGCCAAAATATCTTTCTGCACCCTTTTTTGATTTCGGTGGTTAAGGAAGCAAAATCCTGGGTCTATTAGTTGCTGAAAGCTTTGCTTTCGGTGGCTAATGAACCACTTCTGCGTCCTTCTAAGCCACCAAAAGATCTGTTTCTAAAAAATTGGAATCAACCTCCCAATCATCCCTTTTCAGCTTTGTTGTTGATGTTCTGGCGCTTCTTCATCCTGCATAGGGATTAGAAAAACAACATCATCTTGGGCTGCCTCTAAATCTTGGAATCTCATTGCTGCCTCTGCTAGGGTTTCTAGTGCAAGATGAGCTTGAGGGTTAGGGTTTGAGTTTTTCTTTTGCAACCTCATTAGTTTGATAATCCTGTATATCCTGGTGTTGTCCTGCATAAATTTTAGATTTCTCCTTTTCAGCATAACATACATCCCTCTCATTTCTAGAACCGAATTATGCAACTCCTTATTTCTCTTGGTTATTATTGCATTATTTCTTTTTATCTCCCTGTCCAAGACCTCTAGTTCATGTATTTTCTCTAGTAGTTGGTTAACCCTATGAGACCTAGGCTTGCTTGAGGAGGTATCTGCTATTGGTTCATCCTGCCCTTCCCTTGGTGTTGGTGAAGGAAACTCTTCATTTTCTGCTGCAACCTACTATGTTAGGTCAACTTCTTCCTCCCTTTCGTCTTTTGAGTCTGAGTAGGGTAAGTTCATAATATTTCCACTTTGTGCTGTAGCCTACTTCCCCTTTTCACTGAAGTCCATATTTCTTTTGGCTTGGTTGGTTTTATAAGTTGGAGAAGGCTAATCCATTGTTATTGGTGAAATGGCCCTCCTCTTCCTTTTGCCACTACTGGGAGTGGTGGACTTCTTTGAGGGGGAATTTCCTTTATCTTCTAGCTATAAGCCTGTTTCAAATTCATTCAAGAATAAGAAATATGTCCATGCTATGTTTCTCCTTTGTAGAAATTATTGGACAATGAGTTGTATTAGGCCATGGTGAGATAACCTTCCTGTGATTTTAGTGGGTTGGGGCTTGACCTTATGGGCCATATTGGTTAAGCTCTTGTGGAGGTAGAAGGGAAGGTTTAAAGGGATTATTCCTATAAAATGGTTCATCTGCTTGAATTGATATATCATTTCCTTGTTATGCCTACCTTCATAGTTTATATACACCAAAATTGCTTTCAATAATTGCTGCCACCCCTCCTCTAGCCAAGTGGATGGAACACTTTTCTTCCATACTACATCTCTGTGTTCAGGTTTTAAATATGATTTGAAATCCACATTTTTAGTAATGGTGGTCTTAAACCATTTCTCCCCAGTTCTTGGGAGTTCTGTCACTTATGCAATTAGGGTTTCATCCACTAGGAACTCTTCCTTTCCTATCAGTGCCTTGGAGCCATCAAAAGAAAGGGAAAATGTTTTTGCCACCTGCTGGTGTGAACCTTGGATTTTCTCACAGAACCTATAACAACCTGCATCTTTGAAGAATTGGCAGACTTCTGGATGTGATTACAGGTAGTTGATGTCCCCTAGTTCCTGTCTGAGAGCAAGTCCTCCTCCATTTTTCATCTCTGGGATGTGCTTCTTTGTACCTGTAAAAACCAAAATTCAAACTCTGTGAAGGAATTTAGCGCGCTGGTTTCAGGGATGGCCTTGATCAGTAAGAATGCATGCATAAAATGGGGAGTGTATTGAGTATATGGTGCTGATTTTGAGGGGTTAACCACTTGATCGGTACTTGAATGAGATGATGGTGGATTCTAGTGATAACCATGAGATATCCAACCTAGTAATTGTTTTCAATTTGAACTTGATGCTTCGTGGAGGTTTATTGCAGTCATGGGATAGATGGAGGGAAGGCTAGGATTTTGATTTCCATCTGTCATTTTAGAACAATAACGACATCCTAGCCATCAATTTATGATTTACTATAGTTCCAAGGTATTTTCAGTGGTTTAAAGTGCTAGATTATGACATGCCTCATGCTGACGAATTTGATTTTGACAGACAGATAACCATTTTCCCTTTTTGGCCTTTTCGGTGGTTAAGAGAATCTAGGGTTTGATTCGTAAGCTACCAAAAACTGGGATTTTCGGTGGCTAATGAATCGTTGACATGTTCTCCCAAGCCAATGAAAGCTCTCTTTCCAAGATTTATCAATAACGTAGTTAATGAGATTTTAGTGGTTAAATGTCTTCTCAGACCTCATTATTTAGCTTCCGAAAGGTGGGCCTTTTGGTGGCTAATGAACTATTGGAAAGTTCGCCTAAGTCACCAAAAGTCCCTTTTTCCCAAAATTTTATAAAAACGTGATCAACAAGATTTCGGTGGTTAATGTGGTCCTGATCCGAAACTGTTAGCTTCCAAAAGCTGGGATTTTCGGTGGGTAATGAACTGTGGGAAAGTTTGCCTAAGCTACCGAAAGATAAAAATTTCAATTTTCTTGAAAACAGAACACCAGACATTACAACTTTGTTAATTACCCAAACATCTTTCACAATATGCCCTAAAAATTTCATTAATATGCAAAAATAAGTTATCTGAGTGGTCCTATTAAAATTAATTTATTTTAGGAGATAACAGATTCATTAGGATATTACTTGATTTCTTTCAGTTTTGTGATATATTGTGACTCATACTTGTGTTTTCTGAATTCTTGGATCAATCTGGTTCTAATCTCTACTAATTTCTTTTGTTGACTTGCTATCGAAACTTTTACAAACTTCATGTACCACTCCAATGCACGATCTCGAAAAGTTGTCACCAACTGACCCTTCTTAATGTCTTCATACTGGACTTTCTTTATAGTCCATACTGCTTCACTAAGAAACCGATATTGTTCGGGATCCTCCGTTCCAATGGAACAGAGGTAACTTCACATCATTGTGCGCCATCTTGGGACTTCTTCCTACGTTCATTTATTCGCTACGATTAGTGTGTTGATGAGACACTGGGCAACGTGGTGTTGAGATAGTGTTTCTTCCTGACTGTGGCACAGTGCACAGAGGCCTAGGTACGTTGTTGCTCTGGGTTGGTCTTTCTACGAGCTCGGGTATAGCTTGGTCATCTCCTTCATCGCTATAGGGTCTCTTACTCCCTTGTGATATTCTCTCATAGATTCTTGTTCTAGTCACAACAGGACTCTCCTCCATCCTCTGCCTCTTCTCTTCCTGAAAAATTTCCCCACTTTGCAGAAGACCACACTCTTCCTCAACTTCCCTCATAGTTTCGTCGTAAATCCCATCCATCTACCTCGTATCATTCCATCCAACCCTCATCTTTGCAGTACCTACAACCTCCACACACCATAGCTTTACTCATAGAATTTCATATTCAATATGCCCTTTTCATATATAAGCATTTTAATCCACAATTGTAAAGATAATAGAAACCTACCTCTTGGTCCCTTGAAGAATTCTCTTTCCGCGTCACTACAATATTTGACTATGTTGATCATGAAATGAGTGATGTATCTTTCCAATATGTAGTCAATCCATACTTTGACATCCCTCGATGCACTGTTGTCTACCTCCTTCAGCTTCTAGATCAGCTCCGGGGTCCAGCGAATAGGTTCGCCTCCTTGAAAATTTGCCTTCCGATATATCAGCTGCCCTAACCACTCATACAAGATAATCAAATACTCAACGAAGAAATATTCATGGATATCAGGATATATATGCCTTCCCATCCACTCCTATGTCATTAGTCTGGAACTCAGATTTTCTTATGCTGCGAATTCTCGAGTCTTCTAATCAAACCAATCCTAAATCCCAAGTTTGGTCGGATGACACAACATATCATCCTTATCCTCGCACTATGGTCTTGGCAACATAACCATTTCTTGACACAGATTTGTTGATAGGGGTTCAAACTCTGTCATCACCCCTAAACACCATGATCTCCCTGAGCACTGGCCCAGACAGGTTTTACCCCATCCAACAACACATGCAAAACAGATTAATTCTCACCCAAGATGTTCGAGGGAGAGTTGTAGGAACCAAGTTTCCGCAGTAAGGGGGAGGATCTTGCACATCTACTTTTCTGCTATCTTCTTACTATCACAACATTAACCAGAGATTCAAGAAGGGTATTTTATCATCACTTATTCATGTTGGACTGCATCAGAACTCATTCACATCAGATCACCACTTATTCATATTAGAAACCATTTATATCACATCATTATACTCATTCATAAGCATATCAACAAACATGACATCATTCAGAGTGTAGAGACATTGCATTGTTGGGACTCAAAAATGTCATATTTTCATCCACTTTACCTTTAGCTATTCCTCACATTGTATCATCCCATTAACCTTTCATTATACCATTTCCTTACATATATTTGGGTTTCACCTTATGATTTTCCACTTTATTCGTCTTAGTATTAAAAAGGAATTTATGATTAAATATTAGAAATTAACATGTATTTCACAAATATCTCAAGTATGGATGAGCTTTGTAATGTGTAGGAATATGTCAAGGATTAATTCAAAGAAAATACTTATCGAATATCTCCTCCACCATTTCAAGGAGATAGTTATTCAAAGAATATTCCAAGGAGAAGATCATGGATATTTGGTTGGCATATCTTATCTAGGATTTATGAGAGACATGTGGAGGATTTGAAGGGATCATATCTTGTAATAATAGGAAAGTAGTTGAGAGTGGTTGAGAGAATAGTGGATCTGTCATTATGAGATGGTTATATTCTTCTCAAAGAAATTCATGTATAAAAGAGAGTCCTCTCTCTTCATTTGGGGAAGATTAGTCTCAAATTGTAGAAGTTAGTCTTGACTTTGTAATATGGAGAAGGGGATTCTTAGCTTTTGTTCATAATATTAGCTTTGATTCTTTCATGATTTTCCATTGATTCTTGTGATGTAAATTAAGATTTCTTCATTGTTAATGTGAGCTCACATGTGTTGTCTCGTTTCTCTTCATATGTTGTAATTCCTTTATGAAATTTCATGTTTTATTAGTTAGTTTATTCTTATGCAATTCACCTTCAGTCATTTGTTTCATCTTACAACATTAGATTAGAAATTGAGTGTTTCAACTTAAGGGGGGTTAGATTAGATTAAATTTCACCTCATTCCTAGATATACTTTGCATGTGATTCATAAGCCTATGAACCTCATATTGACAAATTAAATGGTTGGGAAAGTACTACAACGGAATTAAACGACAATATGTCCTCCTAACATGCATCATTCAGGAACATAAACCATATTGCATCAAGTACTGATCCAAATCACATCAGTAAAACCGTAAAAGCAGAAAAATAACATCATAAATCAATACGCAGTGGATCCAACATCATCGCACATGTCATATTACTTATGGGAATCAAAACGAGTCTCCAACATACATCCTTAGGTTCGAAAGATAGAACCAAAGCAGCAGATACATAGATCGATATTTCGCAGATCCGATGATGACAATATATAACAATGATTGATATTAAGATATTGATTAATAGAATGATTCTAATTCTAATTATTCCCTAACTCTATATATATAGTCTTGCACATTTACAATATGGTCCACATTAACCAACTCTCTAACTAAATTGGACCAAAAACTACAAATTATGACCAAAAAGTACAAAACTTATGACCAAGCCAACTCTTTGTCAAATTCTATTCCTTGTGAGCTATCCTTTATCTTGCACATCATCCTCTTTCTTGTGCATCATCCTTTGAATCGTAGACTATGCATATCCAAATCGTTTTCCAAAAAGACCAGAAAACAAGAGCGTGGTATCTTCAAAATTGATCTACAAGATAAAACATGTTGCTGATGGAAGTATTGAAAAATACAAAGCAATATTTGTGGCTAGAGGATTCTCTCAGAAAGAGGGGATTGATTATGAAGAGGCATTTTCTCTAGTAGCAAGGTACAATTCCATCAAAACATCATGGTACTTGCTTCCATGATGAAGTGGGATCTACACTAGATGGATGCAAATATAACCTTCCTGAATGGTGTGATTGAGGAAGAGGTTTACATCGAACAACCACAAGGATTTGAAGTTGAAGACATAGTGACTCATGTATGTAAGTTGAAAAAGGATCCATATAGATGGAAGCAAGCTCCTAGAGCTTGGTATGGAAGAATAGATAGCTTCTTGACAAGCTTTGGATTTACCAAAAGTAAAGATGATCCTAACCTTTACATGAATATTTTGGATGATGAACCTGTTATACTATTGTTGTATGTGGATGATCTATTTCTAACTGGAAATGAGAAACATATCACAGAAAGAAAGAAGAATCTAGCTGAAGAATTAAAGATGAAGGATCTTGGATTTATGCATTATTTACTTGTGCTGGAAGTGTGGCAGGGAAAGTATGCAGTAGAAATCTTAAAAATATTTGATATGTTGGATTGTAAAGCCATGGACACACCCATGGACACCAACCTGAAGTTGTTATTTGATGAATCATCAGAGTTAGTTGATATGACTCAGTACATACATATTATTGGTTCATTGATGTATATAACGAATAAAAGGGCAGACATATTCTTTGTTGTGGAAAAATTAGTTCAATATTTAGTTAAACCTAGACGGGTTCACCTTATAGTTGCAAAACATGTGATGAGGTACCTAAAATGTATGATTTAATTTGGACTACACTATGTTAGAGATCATGACTATAGATTGTATGGATATACAGATTCATATTGGGTAGGAAGTGCCACAGACAGAAAGAGAACCTCATGTGGATGTTATTGTTTGGGATATGCCATGATCTCATGGTTTAGTAAAAAACAGTCCAGTGTTTCTCTTATCACGGTTGAAGCAACGTACATAGCAGCTTTCTCCACTATTTGTGAAGCGATATGGATTCAGAAAATGATGTCAGGTCTATTTGGAATGGATTTGGATACCATAGTGATTCTTTGTGACAACCAGAGTTTTATAAAGATGACAGAGAATCATTTGTTCCATGATAAATCAAAGCACATAGAAATCTGATATTTTTATATAAGGTGTTAGCACTATTTCCGGGCTAAGTGTTTGGTGAGGAATCATATCAGTGAAAGAAAGGACAAGGCCTGAAAATTTCCATACCATAAGAATTTAAAGGATGTTAATAAGGCTTTGCAGGGAATGGGCGAACTAGATGCACAACGAAGAAGATCAAAGGCCACAAATAATTTTCACCAACGAAAAATTAGGAGCGGAAGGGAGAAAAAGACAAAACTCAGTGGTAAAAATGGTAAAACTTGACTTCCGCTTTTTACAGTTAGAGATTTGATGGTCATGGAAAACTTCCACATAAATCAACAACCCATGAAAAAGTGGGAAGTTAAAAGGAGGAAGAAAAGGGGTGAAAGCGGAAAGGGCCAAAATTTGGTTATAAAAGTTGGTATTTCCACCTTTCTCTTTTCACTTTCCACTATCTTGCAGATAAAGTGGAAATTAGGAAAGCAGAAGACATAAGAATTTGGTCGTAAAGGTTAGAAATTCTGCCTTCTACGATCCACAGGATCAACAATTCGGAAATATCCTGAACAAATCAATTGTGTGGAAATAAAAAGGAGGAAAGGAAAACATCAGAAAGTGGAAACACAACAGTTTGGATAGAAAAAAAGTGGAAACCTGCTTTCCTCTTTTTTCCAGATTGACGGTCCATAGAGTTTCTGCAAATATCAACAACTCGGAAAAGAGTAGAAGGATGAAGATATGAAAGTGAAAATACCAAAATATTTTTGTCAGGAAAAGTTGAAGTCCCTCTTTCCACGATTAACAATATCTATGGTTCAGAGGGATCCCTCATAGATCAACGGTGCCAAAAGGAATGAGAAAGCGGAAGGCAGAGACGTAAAATTTAGCAGCATGAAAGAATAGATCTCGACTTCCATTTTTTGTAGCCCGCAAACTTGATCTTAGATCAATGACTGAAAATGAATCTTGCGGAGATCAACGTTGTAGAAAGAAAAGGGAAAAAAGGAAAACATTGGAAAGTGGAAGACACAATATTTTGGTCGAGGAAAGGTAGAATCTTGTTTTGCACTTTTCACAGACCTCAGATCAAAAGCTGGGAAGGTCTCTGTCTAAGATCGACGGTGCGAAAAAGGGGAACATGTGAATGGGGTAAGAAGACTTCCTGATATGCGGAACTTGGTTAGGCCCTATATATTTCAATGACATAGATCATCCTTGATATTAGATCTATGGAGGAGGTTGATTTTGTTGATACAACATGCAAGATGAAAAATAGGAAGAGCGCTTGTGTGATGAGAAAAATGCGAGAATGACATTTCCACTCCTGATTGGATATCATGCTCGATAAACGGAGATGCAAAGGTCATTTTTTGGAGCGCAATGGTGCAATTTTCAATGGTTAGGATCTAAGTAGATGAAGATCAGCAATCCATAATGATTTTGTTGTGCAAAGATGTAAGGATGAAGAAAACTGTTGCAAACTAACCGGAGAGATTCTGATTGTCATTTTCAGCAAGCGAGATTGAGTCCTTGCTGTCAAAATTCCCAAATTGATCCACCGTGCGTGTTCTAGCTTGCTTTCTCGATTTTTTTTGTGATCATGGTGAATCTTCCAGATAAGAATTTGTTAGGAAATTGATTCCTACACTGTAACTAATTTTGGCTCTATTTCAAGGTTGGTCTCGGGAGCCCATGATACTATAAATATACTCTCAATAGAGGAAGATGAGGTTGGAACCCATGAGATGTTGTGTTATGTATTTTGAGATCTCTCATTAATAAAATTGCATATCTGAATGCTGGCCTGTTGCTGCAAATATTCTTGTGTATTTCATAGTTACAGTCTGTTATTTCCTTTCCCATGTGTATGTATTTCATGTTAAACTTTCCATTATGTGTTCTTCATATATGGAATGAGTGTGTAATAGTTCAGAATTCATATTGTTATGCTCTGGATATTGTTTCAGGTATTCACCAATCTTTCTTACCAAATTCGATGTAGAATTCATCTCTTGGTGCTTTGTATTGATGGATTGTCCTCGTTTCTTCTTTATCACCAGACAAACTGCTTTTTAACTATAAACGAGTGCTACCTTGCCTTTGTATAATTTCACCCGCAAACTATTATGTGATTTAGGAATATTTATGACTCCATACCCCAATGTATGCTTGCCTTGTTTCAGCCACAAACTTAATTTGATTTTTATTTTTATTTTTATATCTGACCCTGTTAAAAATCTGTGAGAGATCCCTCTCTAGAAAGGAATAACTTAGCTCCCTTTTCTTAAAGTGGTTCTGTTGTTACCTTGGGATTTACCTTTTACAAGCTCGGTACATTCTGAGTGCTAATAAATTGGTGTCGTTTCCACGGACAAAAGTGCAAATCATCCATGGGAGAGACGACAAAGATTCCAAGAAGAAAGGGTTTATGTGGGAAAACAAAGACTTTAGGATTTGAAATAGGTTGTACATTTTCCCTGGCAACTCCACATTGATTTCAAGCAATATTTCAGAAGGAATCCTGGCTTCCAGGAGGTCACATACATGAGGTAATCCTGACACTAATATTTTACAAGGTGTGGAAAATCCAGAAAGATTGCTTAGAAGTAGAGGAAAAGAACAAATAAATATTTCTCGATTTGGTGCATCATCTTCTCAATAATTTCATAGCATTCGGAATTTTGGGTGGGAAACAAATTTTGAAAGTTCCTTTTTTAAATAAAAATCTGAATTTGATTTGAAGGAAACTGAAATGAATCACAGTAGGCCAGAATCATATGTGCTTGATTCTCTTTGGAAAAACCCTCAAAACTCTGTGAAAACTGAAGAAAGAAACCCTTTTGTTCAAAAATTGCAGCCTTATATCGCACCAACTATTCAAACCCCTCCACCTTTTCAAGCTCCTCCTTATGTTACAAATCCACCCAGACGAATGGATTCTAGGTTTGCTCCATTGGCCTTACCTATTGTATTGCATGACCTTCCCCAAAGTTATGCCCAAAGAATTCCTTGTATGATGGGAATGGAAATTTCACAACAAGAAAATTTTTTGATAGATTTGATGATTTTGTGGACTTGGATGAGGTTGATGATGGCGGTGTTAATATGAGGTTGCTTGCACAAATTTTGTCAGGGGAGGAAAAGAAATGGTTTAGTGATTTAACTGCTAGGTCCATTTCTAGATTTGAAGCTTTCCAAACTTCATTCTTAGAAAGATGGGATGATAAGAAAAGTCCTTTGTGGGTGATTTATCAATATAATAATATTAAGAAAGGAGGTTTTGAACCTATTCATGAGTTTTCTAGTCGATTTATGAGGTTTCATAACTCTATTCCTACTGATATTAAACCCTTTGTAGGCGTTGCAAAAATCCATTATGTTGATTCCTTTGACGATGACTCTGCATTATTATTGAGAGAGAGAAAATCAAAAAGTATTCCTGTTATGTTTCAATATGTTAGAAGTGGAGGCTAATATGATGGAAAGTGGAAAAATAAACCAGAAAGTAGAAACAGACAAAAGGAAAGTTAGAGAAGAAAAAGCGCCTTCTGCTTTTGCTGCTGCTTCTTTTAATGATGCAAAATTTGAAATGCCATTGAAAACAATGGAGAAATTGATGGATAGGATAACTGTAGATAATATACCATTGAACAGAGAACAAAATGAACCTCAAATCAGAAACCCAAAATTCAGAAGGCCCAATCCTCCCCCACCTCCACAAATTAGACAGAGAGATATGAGGAATTCTAGAAATCCAGATGATTAGAAAATACGACCACCTTTTCCTGAAAATTATGTTGCAGATGAAGATGAGGCTGAATCTATTGAGGATCATATTCACCATTTTGGTAACTTGGATTCTGAAATATACCTCACAGAGGAAGAGCATAGTATGTTTTCTCAGGAGGATGACAATAATGATTTTGAAGAAGAGTCAAAACAATACCAAAGAGGATATTTGCATGTTATAGATGATGTCCAAAGAAAGATCAAATTGAGAAATAGAGATGTTACTATAAATAAAGGAAGGTTCGATCAAAATCAACCTTCTAGCAACCAACAAAATACAGAAAAGAAAAATGAAAAACACAAAGATCCTATTGTATATAAAGAATCTAAAAATAAAATACAAAAAACAAAATAACTTAAACAACCAACACAGATGGATGTAGAAGAAACTATTTCAACTTTGAATTTGCAAACAAAGCTCTCAAAATTGAAAATTTCCATTCCTTTCAATTAATTATTGAGAAACAGGGAATACAGAGACAAAATAACAGATATGGTTAGGAGTCAGGGAGAATTTCAAGCATATATCCTAGAGGTGGAAGATGATGGTCCTACCATTGTCTTTGGGTAAAAAATTTAAAATGTGGATGATGATGAAGTTCCTCCTTTTTACCTAAGTTTAAATGTACATGATATGATTGTGCACAATGCTATGTTAGATTCTAGTGCATTTCATAATTTAATGCCCAAAGGGAGTGGTAGAAATTTTGGGATTGGAAGTTACTAGACCATATAAATATTCGTATTCTTTTGATTCTAGGAAGGTGAAGTGTTTTGTATTAATTAAGGATATGGAGGTAACTTTGAAAAAAAATCCATCAAAGACTGTAGTAATGGATGTTGTTTTAGCAGACATTCCTCCTAAATTTGGTGTATTGCTATCAAGCTCTTGGACTTCTAAATTAAAAGGAAGTTTGCAAATAGATATTTCTTATGCTACCATTCCTATGGTTGGTGGGAATAAAATGTTATACAGTGAGAAAAGATCACCTTATGTAGTTGGCAGCTAAGAAAAACTAGATAATCATGCTATCTATGCTGTTGATATTGACTTGGGATCTTCCATTTTCTTTAATGATGATATTCCCTATGATCCTTCAATTCATGCACTCGTTGAAGTTAAGGAGGGAGAAGAGTTTGCAAAGAGACAAGAGACTTTGGAAAAAAGAACAGAAAGAAGAGGGTCTCTGGCCCATGTATTTTTATGGATTTGTGGCTAAAGTTGGTGTTGGTGCTGGTGTATATATTATTTCTCCTATCAAGGATTTTAAGGCTTTGTCATATAAGTTAACTTTTGAATGTACCAATAATGTGGCAGAGTATGAATCTTTATTAATAGGATTGAATGATTTGAAGGATATGGGAGAAAAGAGGGTACAAGTCATGGGAGATTAAGTGCTTATAATAAACTAGGTGCATGACAGTTATCAGATCAAACATCCCAGAATGAGGGCTTATAGGAATGAGGTATGGGATATGTTTGGTAACTATTTCACGGAGCATAAAATCAGAGTGATTCCCATATATGAAAACACAATAGCTGACTCTTTGGATGCTATTGCTGGTAAATTTAAACTCCCACTAATAGCTAGAGAAAATATAAAGTTGATATTGTGAACAGACCCTCCATACCAGATAATTCCAAATATTGACAAGTTTTTGAAGATGATATGAAAATAAAAATATTTTTAGAGTTGTCTGGTGAATTTGTAAATACTCAAATAGATAGTGAAAATGTTAAATTTGAAAACTTCCAAAGTCATGAAGAGAGTGAAGAAGAAATTGCTGAAAACAGGAAGTTCAAAAACTCACTGGGGGGAGGGATATAGTTTAGTTGAAGAGTAATCATATCCTCAGATTCCTAATCCCTCTAGAGAAGCTATTTTTATGAAAATTATGTTTCTAGAGATCCAAAAATGAAGCATGCTGATGATGTCATTGAAGACAAAAATATAGGAACTGAAAAAAATCCACGGATCATAACACTGTAAAAAAACTTGCCTCTCAAAGAAAAAGAAGACTATGTCAATTTGATGAAAAGATACACTGATGTATCTTCCTTGATTTATTAATACCTTAAAGAGTATGATACATTTATCATATAACAAACAATCCCAATAAAACCTGGTGAGAAATATTTCAGACAAAAATTGAGAAGACTTAATCTAATGTTGTTGTCTATTATTGAGAAAGAAATGAAAAAATATTCAGTGCCAAGATTATTGTAACCCTGAGATTTTACAAATGGGTTGCAAGTTTGGTGCCTATTAGGAAAAAGAATGGTGAAATCATGCTTTTCATAGAATCCATAAATCTTAACAAAGTCTCTTTGAAGGATAATAACCCTTTTCTAGAAATGTAACATATTTTGTAGAAAGTGGTGGGATTTGAAAGGATTTCAACTATGGATGGTTTCTCAGGATACAATCAAATCAAAGTATTTCCTGAGGATCAAGAAAATATTGGCTTTACTACACCATGGGGTACATTTATGTATGCCAAAATGCCTTTTGGTTTAATGAATGCAGGGAACATTTTCCAGCGTGCTGTGGACATTGCTTTTGCAGAGGAAAATAATAAATTTGTGGTTGTCTAGTACATGGACGATATCACTATGTATTCAAGATCTGACAGGGAGAATATTTAGCATTTGGTGAAAGTTTTTCTGAAATGTAAAAATTATGGAATATCATTAAACCCAAGAAAATAAAATTTTGCATTGGAGGAAGGAAAATTGCTAGGGCACATTATTTCAAAGGATGGTATAAAGATTGATCCAGAGAGAATCAACACAATCCTAGACATTGAGAAGCTAAGAAGTAAAAAGGAAGAGAAATCATTCATTAGGCGAGTAAATTTTTGGAGGACGTTTATTCCCAATTTTGTTGAGATATTAATGAATATCACTAATATGCTGAAAAAGGACCATGAGATAAAGTGGACAATATATGCAAGGAGAGATTTCAGAGATATTAAACGTGCTATCATAGAAGCCCCAGTTCTGGCAAGTCCATATTTTAGGAAAGATTTACTAATATTTTCTTATGCTTCTAATCATACTATTGCTGGAGTATTGTTACAGAAAAAAATCAAAATGTTGAACATCCTATAGCCTTGTTTAGTAAAGTGTTAAGAGATGGAGAGTTGAAATATGAAATTATGGAAAAAGAAGCATATGATCTAGTTAAATATTTGAAATATTTTAGGGTTAATGTTCTTCATTCACATATCATTACTTATGTTCCTAGTAATGTGGTGAAGATCATTCTCACACAGCCAGATCCAGAGGGAAAAAGAGAAAAATGGATTGCTGTGTTATTGGAGTATGACATTGAAATTAAGCCCAACAAGATTATTAAAGGACAATGACTTTCAAAGATGAAGAAAAATTCCAACTGTGAATCCTGATAGCTCAATTTTTTGACCAGTCATTCAAATCAGCTTGATATAAGGGTGCTGGTAATGCTCAATATTTCTTTATGTCTCCATGGTATTCTGATATTGTGTATGTGTTGCAAAATTTACAGGCTCCTGCAGGGTTAAACAAAGCAAGAGCAAGGTTAGTGAAGTTGAAATATGCTAAGTTTTGTATTCTGAATCAATACCTTTATTGGAAAGATCCTGGTGGTGTCTTACTCAATTGACTTTTGGAGAATGAAGCTCAACAAACTATGAAGGAATTTCACAAAGGGGATTGTGGGGGCCATTGCTCATGGAAGGAGATGACTAATAAAATTTTGAGAGATGGTTTTTATTGGCCCTCAATGTTTTCATATGTTTACAAAGAGACCCCTGCATGTCACCAATTCCATATCTTTGATGGTAAGAGAAAATTGGTTCCATTCCCTCTCAATTCAATGTCAGTAGAGGCACCTTTTCAACTGTGGAGATTGGATTTTATTGGGGAAATAAATCCAAATTCTTCAGGGAAGCATAGATGGATCCTAACATCAACATATTATTTTACGAAGTGGATTGAAGCAGTAACTACCAAGAGGGCTATTGATGCAGTGATTATGGGTTTTCTTGAAGAAAATATTTTGGCTAGGTTTGGTTTTCCCAGAAGGATTGTGACAGATAATGTAGCTGCTTTTAAATCTAAAAAGATGATAAGTTTTTTCCACAAGTATCATATCAATATCAATCATTCCACTTCTTACTATCCATAGGGTAATGGGTTGCCAACATCCTCTAACAAAAGTCTGGTGAAGATAATAAAAAAATTGTTGGAAGATAACAAGAGGGATTGGAATACAAAGCTAAAATATGCTTTGTGGGCTAACAGAATCAACACAAAAATGGAAATTGGAATGTCTCCATTCCAATTAGTTGGAGCTGAGGTGGTTTTTCTGGCATCTTTGGGAGTGCCAGTCATGAAGTTATTGCAAGAACAACATGATGAACCAAATCACATGCAAATAAGAATAAATCAGATCATAGAATTAAATGAGTTGAGGGACAAATCCTATGATAAAGTGCAGATACATTAAGAAAGAATAAAGAACACTTTTGATGGGAAGGTAAAGAAAGAACAATTCCAAATCAATGATTTGGTTTTAAAGTGGGATGATCCTAGGGAAGATAAAAATGGGAATTTTGATCATATGTGGGTAGGTCCTTATATCATTGCAACACATGGAGGTGAGAATGCATTCATTATACAACATCAAGATAGGTCTCAGCTGAAAGGAGGTCCAGTCAATGGAAGGTTTCTCAAACATTACTTATCCTGAGGGAGGAGGTTATTTTTGTATCATAGTTGTATATATATTTCTTTACTTTTCAAATAGTACAAATGGTGAGCCAAATAATTTGAAGCCTGAAGAGAAGGCCCTAATATCTAGAGGGGTAGCCATGTTTCTGTTTTTCTTTATTTTTACTTACAGAAAAAAAAGAAGAAGTTTAAGGTTTGAAATGTTGGGAACATCCCAATGGATTTGGCACTTGATCTACGGGGTTCTTTGGTACCTCGTGGGGAGGATAGCATCCCTAGTTGGAGCTAACTATTAGCACTATTTTCGGGATAAGTGTTTGGTGAGGAATTAGATTAGTGAAAGAAAGGATAAGGCCTGAAAAGTTTCATATCATAAGACTTTAAAAGGATAAGGCCTGAAAAGTTTCATATCATAAGACTTTAAAGCATGTTAATAAGGCTCTGCAGGGAATGGGCGGCCTAGATGCACAACAAAGAATATCAAAGGCCACAAATCGTTTTCGCCAATGAAAAATTGGGAGTGAAAGAACAGAAAAGACAAAACTCAGTGGTGAAAAATGGTAAAACCTAACTTCCACTTTCCATAGTCCGAGATACGATGGTCACAGAAAAATTATGCATAAATCAATGACCCGTTAAAAGGAAGGAATTTAAAAGGCAAAAGAAAAGGGGCAGAAGTGGAAAGGGCCAAAATTTGGTTATAAAAGTTGGTATTTATGGAAAGGGCCAAATTTTGGTTATAAAAGTTGGTATTTTTGCCTTTTGCTTTTTGCTATCTTACAGAAAGGGTGGAAAGGCAGAAAGTGGAAACCATAATAATTTGGTCGTAAAGGTTAGAAATTTCTCCTTTTTGCGATCCATAGGATCGACGATCTAGAAATATCCCACACAGATCAATGGTGTAGAAAGAAAAAGGCAGAAAAGAAAACATCAAAAAGAGGAAATACAACAGTTTGGCTAGAAAAAGAGTGGAATCCCTCTTTTTTCTTTCCTCCATATCGATGGTCCAGAGAGTTTCTGCAAAGATCAACGGGTTGGAAAAGAGCAGAGGGGCAGAAATCAGAAAGAGAAAATACCAAAATATTTTTGTCAAGAAAAGTTGAAGCCCCTCTTTCTTCGATTTGCAAGATCTATGGTTCATAGGGATCCTGCACAAATCAAGGATGTAGAAAGAAATGAGAAAGCGAAAGGAAGAAACATAAAATTTATAATCGTGAAAGAAGAGATCCCAACTTCCATTTTCCACAACTCGCAAACTTAATCCTAGATCAATGGCTTAAAATGAATCTTGTAGAGATCAACGGTGCAGAAAGAAAAGGCCGGAAAGGAAAACATTAGAAAGCAAAAGACATAGGATTTTGGTCGAGGAAAGGTAGAATCTTGTTTTCTGGTTTTCGCAGACCTCAGATCAATAGCCGGGAAGGTCTCTGTCTAAGATCGATGATGCAAAAAAGGGGAACATTTACACAAGGTAAGAAAACTTCTCGATATGTGGAAGCTAGTAGGCCCCATAGATTTCAATGGCCTAGATCATCCTTGATCTCAGATCTATGGCGGGGGTTGATTTTGATGATACAAAATGCAAGCTAAAAATCAAAAGAGTGCTTGTGCAATGAGAAGCATGCGTAAATGACGTGTCCCCTCCCCATTGGATATCGCGCTCGATAAACAGAGATGCAAAGGTCATTTTTTGGAGAGCGATGGTGCATTTTTCAATGGTCAGGATCTAAGAAGATGAATATCAGTGGTCCATAATGATTTTATGTGAAGATACAAGGATGAAGAAAACCATTGTAGACTGACCAAAGAGGTTTTGACTGTCATTTTCAACAAGCAAGCCTAAGTCCCTATTGTCAAAATTCCCAAATTGATCCACAAGTGCGTTCTAGAGTGCTTTCCCTATTTGTTTTTGTGATCATGGTGAATATGGTAGATAAGCATTTGTTAGGATTTTTATTCCCACACTGTAACTAATTTAGTCTCTGTTTCGAGGTTGGTCTCCGGAGCCCATGATATTATAAATATACCCTCAATAGAGGAAGATGAGGTTTGAACCCATGAGATGTTGTGTTATGTATTTTGAGATCTATCATTAATAAAATTACAGATCCGAATGTCAGTCTGTTGCTGCAAATATTCCTGTGTATTTCATAGTTACAGTCTATTATTTCGTTTCCCATGTGCATGTATTTCTTGTTAAACTTGCCATTATTTGTTCTTCATATATGGAATGAGTGTGTAATAGTTCATAATTCATATTTTTATGCTCTAGATATTGTTTTAGGTATTCACCAATCTTTCTTACCAAAGTCGATGCAGAATTCATCTCTTGGTGCTTTATATTGATGGATTGTTCTCGTTTCTTATTTATCACCAGACAAATTGCTTTTTGACTGTAACTGAGTGCTACCTTGCCTTTGTATAATTTCACATGCAAAATATTTTGTGATTCATGAATATTTGTGACTCCATAGCCCAATGTATGCTTTCATTATTTCAACAACAAAATTAATCCGAATTTTGTTTTATTTTTATATCTGGCGCTGTTAAAAATATGTGAGAGATCCCTCTCTAGAAAGGAAAAATCCAAATCCCTTTCTTAAAGTGGTTATGTTGTTACCTTGGGATTTACCTTTTACAACATGGGTACATTCTGAGTGCTAACATAAGGGATATGGTTAGAAAAGGAACTATAAATCTCTAGTATGTGAGTATCAATGAGAAAGTTGCTGATGTGTTGACCAGGCCTCTATCTCGAGTAAAGTTTGAACGTTTACATGAAAATCTTCATGTAGTCATAAAAGGATTTCCTTGCAAGGAGGAACATTGATGATACTACATACTTTCCTTGCAAGAAGGAACGATGAAGATATGGACTCTCTTCGAAAAGGAGGAACAAGTCGAAGATATGGACTCTACTCGAAAATGAAGAACAAGTCGAAGATATGAACCCTCCTCACACAAAGGGGGAGCAAGTTGATGATATAGATCCTCCATAGAAAGGGGGAGTGATGATAAGACTATCATTGATAATGGGATGATAGTGATGATCTAGTATGAAAAAGGCCAAGTATTCCTGAAGATGCTGACAAGGTCCGACATTCACTTGTGGACGATAGTATCCTCTATTGAGGATGGGATTATAGTAAATAACACTATGTTCCTGAGAGTGGTCCTTAATAGCTAAGGATGGCCTTGCAGATGTTACTCTCACATGGAGAGTGTACCCACATTATTTTGTGGATTTCATAGAATAACAATAGCTTAGGAGTGGTCCTAGCTTTGAAGTTGAGGATGCTCTACGATGAGTCCTTGTAGATGACAAGTCCCGCATTTAGATGCAGACAAGATATGCATTTGCAAACATTACTCTCACGTTGAGAGTGTACCTACATTAATTTGTGGATTCTGTAGAATAACACTCTCCTAGGAGTGGTTCTATATTTGAAGTTGAGGATGCTCTGCGATGAGTCCTTACGGATGACATGTCCTACATTTAGGTGTGGACGAGAGATAGAGTTGCAGATGATGCTCTCTCATGGAGAGTATGCCTACATGCACATGTAGATGTCATATTATATCACTCACTTGGAGTTGTCCTAGGTCTAACAGGTTGATGATGGTCTATGATGAGTTCTTATGGACGATATGGTCCTGCATTCAATTGTGGATGATCCAGCTGGTCGATATTATGGATCCTCCTCGTTAAGGGGGAGGATGATGACGAGGATTACATCATCCTTGGACCCATGGCCTAAATTTATAGGGATAAAGAGATAATGTGTACTGCAGGTAGTGTTACAGAAAAGGATCGAGAATATCAAAGTGTTGCTGCAAAGGACCAAGAATATTGAAGTGTTGTTGCAAATGATCGAGAAGATAGAAGTGTTGCTGCAAAGGATCAAGAAGATCGAAGTGTTGCTGCAAAGGATCAAGAAGATCGAAGTGTTGATGCAAAGGATCAAGAAGATCAAAGTGTTGTTGCAAAGGATCGAGAAGATTGAAGTGCTGTTGCAAAGGATCAAGAATATCGGAATGTTGTTGCAAAGGATCGAGAAGATCGAAGTGATCTTCAAAGGATCAAACATATCTAAGTGATGCTACAAAGGATCAAGTGATTGAGTGCTACAGAAGATGAAGACTAAGTGTTGTTCTAGTACTGAATACATTGAAGAGTAACCATTCTAGTTACTGGTGATTGTTGAAAACTTCCTATGACATATAGATGTATTACCTTGATATTACTGAAGATGCTCTCTCTCGTTACTCCTATAGTTGATGATCTTGTTGTTAGTAGAATACCCTTCTCATTAAGGGGAAGTGTTGAAATATTGTAAATTCAAAGGATATTATAAAGGTATTTTACTAATGTACCCCAAGGGAGATGTTCTATTCCTCCGTCGAGATTATAATTAGTCATCATAGAGTCATGAGGTAAAGCCTCCATTGTCAGTCGGGTCAATAGTACCCTAATGGATTTAGTAAAATATTGTTTTGTGATTTCCTAGGTGAAGTTGGCCTAGACAATGTAGTGGGGCCAACTTGATTAGGTTAAAAGTCAGTTGACAAAAAGAGCATAAATAGAGGAGTTTTTCTTCTCATTATAACACACATACTCACTCACTTGTGTAGCACATAGGAGAGAGAGAGAGACATACCAGCAAGGAGGAGAATACCCGTTTTGGGGTTTCATATTATACATCTTATACAAAGGAATTTTTATTGGTTTTCTTACCCTTGAGGGTTTCCTAGGATAAATATTGTGTCTATATTGTGATTGTGTTTCTTTTAGTGATTCAACCTATGCTACTGTTGTGAATTTGGATTAAACATTAATGATATCTAGCTAAGCATATGAAATATTAATAGCAATATTCTCTTACCAGCATTCCAATGGATCTCATGAGGCTCCTGCATATAACTTGCAACAACACCTACTTCATAATCCAAATCAGGTCGGGACTGTGTGAGATATATAAAGCTCCCAACTAGTTTCCTATACAACGAGTTGTCTAGCAATAGAGATGAACCAAAATCGCCTAGTTTCACTCCCGAAAGGAAGGGACACTTTTCTTCCTTACATTCATCCATTTTGAAATTCAATAATAGGTCTACATCATACTTTAATTTTCTGACCTTGATACCTACATCATATTTCTCAATCTCCAATCCAAGAAATTGTTTCAACACTCCAAGGTCAGTCATTGAAAACACACTATGCAATGAAGACTTAATTGAACCTATATCAGCAATGAAAATTCCAGTGATCAAAATATAATCAACATACAGTATGAGGATATGCAATAAATCATCTAAATGTTTCAAATATACACTAGTATCATATTTGCATCTTTCAAATCCTAGTGATAGAAGAAAGGTGTCCATCTTGGCATGCCAAGCCCTGGGGATTGTTTGAGGACATAGAGAGACTTCTTCAACCTGCAAACAAGAGAAGGATCATGAATGAAACATTAGGATGCTGCATATATATATCCTCATTAATTTCACCATGAATAAAATAAATCTCCAAATCCATTTGGTGAACCTCCCATCGCTTACATGTAGCAATGGCTAAAACTAGCCTGATAGGGACAATCTTCGCAATTGGTCCAAATGTATTTGTATAGTCCACTCCATGGACTTGAGATAAGAATTTGGAAACAAAAATAGCATTTTAATTGATATCATAACCATTCATAATCCATTTTGGTCCTATAAACCCACTTACATTGCACTAGTTTCCTCTTGGAAGGTAGAGGAACCAACTCCCAAGTTTCATTGTCTTGCAAAGTCTTGAACTCTTCTTGGATGGTTGTTTTCCATATTGGATAATGTGATGCTTCCTGATATGAATGAGGATAATATACAAAAATCATGAATCACCTCTCTAGAATATTCGAATCACAAGTGGAGAATGCATTGTGATATTGATATCTTGTCTTCCTAGAATCTAGTGGATCTCGAACAAGATCATCAGTTGTCTGTATGGTTTTCTCAGCCCATTTTGGACTTATGGGTGATTCATGATATGCATGCATGTAATAATACTCATATTCCATATCATAATCAGAAAAAATAAAAGAAATAATCATCACTTACATCATCATTGAGTGGAGGGTTTGAGCATTCCCCCTTAAGTAGTTTGATCTCCTGCATGGGCTCTTCTTTGTACCGTACACTTATTTCAATGAATGTTTTCTGAAATGAGGGATCAAATATATTGTATCTGTTTTCATATTAATCATATCAAACCATTATGTTCTCCTTTCTTTGAGGTTTCAAGTCCTTTTTATTCTCTAAAGGAATTCTATCCCAAGCCTTTGAGCCAAAAAACCTGAAATGAGAAACATTGGGCTTGTGACCACTCCAAGCCTCAAATGGAGTTTTATCTTCCAATTATTTGTGTAGAAATATGTTATGAACATATGAAACACAATTTATGGATTCATTCGATATATTAGGATACAAATCCTTATCCTCCATCATCCATGTGGTCATCTCCTTCAGTTCTCTATTCTTGCGCTTTGTAACACCATTTTGTTGTGGTGTGTAGGGCATAGAATCTTGCATTTGGATGCCAATATCCTCATAGAGGTGATGTAGGTTATTGTTGACATAATCCTTTCCATTATCAGTCCTTATAACATTGATTTTATTTCCACACAAGTTTTCTACCAAATCCTTGAACACTTTGAAGGTCTCAAAAACTTCATATTTTTGATTGAGAAAATACACCCAATGGTACCTTGAGAAATCATCTATGAAAGTAAAAAAATACCTTGATATTCCATAGGATGTTATGAGAAGTGGTCCTATCATATTTTAATGGATTAAATCAAGCACTTAGATTTACCTCCTTTCCTTTCCCTTGGCACATTTGTGCTCACCATGTTTCCCAACTATGCACCTTTTGCATGTGCCTTTGGAAAACTTGATGCTTGGAAGCCCTTAAACGATGTTTTCTTTGCTTAGTGATTGAATATACATGCAGTTGAGGCATCCAAACCTATCATACCAATTTTTTTTTGTTTCATTAGCATGTTACAAGATCACATTCCCTTGGGAGTAAGGAAGGAATTGAGAGAACTTATATGTCCTCGAATCATGGTTATCAATACCCATTGCAACAACTTGGCTTGTAGAAATTTCTGAAATATCCACATCATATTGAGTAAATGTTACTCTCTTATATGTACCTATGTGTGCCATTTCATATACAGAGAGTAGTTTTGTTGCAAGATCAAGCACATACCAAACATTGTTGAAGTACACTTTGTTAAGGTCGATCCTGCCAATCCCTTTGGTCGGGATCTAAGAGTCATCACCCATGAGAATGGATGGACCACTTTATGGATGTAGGTCTGAGAAGGATTCTTGTATGGAATCCATGTACCATGAGGCACCTGAATCTATGATGAATTAAGAATATCCTAAAGATACAACAACCAGTGCTTAGCATTTATCCTTTTTCTCTAAGCTTGAACTTCCATCTTTCTTCCTTGCGCCTTCTGGTAAGGGGATTTTTCTTCTTCTTAAGGAGTTCTACCATCATATAAATGGTTTTCTTCATGCATGCACTCTTTGGATTCCAACCTTTGTGACAATAATTGCATTTTTTCTTCTCTTGCATATTCTTCTCTTTGTCCTTGCTAGGATTTGAACCCCCATCAGAAGATTTGGAATTCTCTTGCTTCTTCTTCTCCTATTGCTTCAAATATTTGGATTTATTATTTCCTTTGGATTGATTCAAAAAACTTGTAGCAATGTCTTGATCCTTTGTGTATTTTATGTTACCCATTTGCACCGATTTTTCTTGTTCTCGAGCCAAAGACTCCGTGAATTCTTCCAGTGAAGGAATTCTCCAATTTCAAACTATTAGCTTGCCTCAGGGCCTAGATTTGAAAGAATGAAAAAGATAATTTGATCCTATTTATTCTCGATGCCACATTTTTTCAGTTGGAGTACCAAGGATTTGAACTTCGTGAAGAAATCCTGGACAATATCAAAGTGAGTTAGGCTCAATGTGATCAACTCATTTTCGATTTCGTGTCCTCTCATCTCATCAGTCTTCCCAAATACTGACTCGATCTTGAGCCAGAATTCATTGGGTGTTGTAAGAATGTCTACATGGAAGATACTATCCCTAGAAATACTAATACAAAGCAACCTGAATGCCTCATACAACCTCTTGAAATACTTTGGTTTTTCCATAGGAGAGTTGGACTCAGTCTTTGTTCCCATGGTTACTTTGTAGAGGAATTTTGACCTTATCTGGATAGAAATTTCGGCCTTCCATTTAAAATAATTGAATTGATTAAGAAATACATTATTCTACTCCATTTTTCCTTGTGCACTAAGTGACAAAGACACTGGAACTGCATACAATGAAAACACTCGATTTTTTCTAGAGGAGGACCTAGATTGCCACTCAAACTCTTTGAATTCTACTTGAATGTCCAAAGAGATATGATACCATGTGAAAATATGATTCAAGACAAGATATAGGAGCTAAGTTAATCGTCACAACTCAATAATTTCACAAACTATGCAGAAAAAACAATGAAAAGAGCAAAATTAACACATAGGAATAGTTCCAATAACTGAAGTTTCCATTATTGTCCAACATGTGAATATGTATGGAACATAAATATAATACAATAGGTGAAAATAATTATCCTTTGGAGGAAAATTGGAGGCACACATGTGACAATCTTAGATTGGACCTGAAACCCACCTAGGTGGACCAATGAGCTCCCAAACAACCTCAAACGGCCATGAATGACCATGTGAACATGGTGAAGCATGATAGGACATAAATGAGGGTGTGATAGGTGTTTTGGAATGTATGGGTGAGTGGGAGTGTCTCTAGGAAGTAATAAATGGTCCAAAAGAGCTAAAAACACTGAAATACAATGCATGAGAGCCTCTGGTCAAACACATTCTATTTTTTAAGGAATGGGACTGCACCAAGGACTAAACTATCATAAATGAGGGTGCATGTGTCTCCTGAATGATAAAATGTAGGTGCTTGGGTGCATTAATGAGTCCAAAACCTTAAAATACCTTGCTAAAACAACGTAACCAAGGTTTGGGCAATATGAAATAAGTGAACAAAAAATGAAAGTGTGTCCTATGTGTATGTGACCATGGTACTAGGTGATATTATGCTCTAACAACTAGTTAAAAGTTGAACACTGTTTCTTGTCCTCCTACTAACCTCAAGGTAATGGCCAAGTTTAGGTTATCAATAAGATCCTCAAAGTCATGCTCCAATGGACAGTGAACAAGCACAAGTCCAAATGGAACTGTATTCTTTTTTCATCCCTATGGGAATATTGTAAGTCATCCAAACCATGACAAGGTTCACCTCTTTCCACCTTGTGCATGGAGTGGAATCTGTTCTCTCGGTCAAGTGTCAAATCTCGTCCCTCCACATCATTGTCAAACTTTTGCTAGAGACAACCACTATGGAGGAATGCTTGGTCACTCTTAAACAAATAGATGAGGACCATTTTTTAGTGCTTCAAATTATAAAAGCCCCTAAGCATCAGTCTAAATCCCATTACGACACCCACTCCACACACACACTTTTAAAAAAGGATACCGTGTCCTTATCTATGACCAAAATCATAATAAGATTGGCAAGGGGAAATTAGAGTCCATGTGGTAGGGACCTTATGTAGTCAAAGACTGCCGTAGAAAGGGGGAATACCTACTTGCCAATTCAGAAGGTCAACTCTTGAAGAACCCCCACAATGGATTGTATCTCAAGATATTTTATTTTTAATCCGACCAAACGCATCATTCATTGTATTATAGTTTTTTCCCTTTTTTCATCTTTTCTTGTTGAAAAAGATCCTCATGGTTTGTTTCTTCGATAGTATCAGATGGATCCTCATCCTAAAATATGCATTGGTTACAATGATGACACAGTAAACACTATCCAGATATCTCCTTGGATGCATGGGTACTTTATTCCTTGTTAGACATACTGGTCTAGATTAGTACCACATGTGTTGGTGCATCCACAAATAACTAGGAAGAATACGATGTTGTGATTGGTCTTTTGAACAATTCCCTATAAATGAGCATTTGTCACCTTCATATTTATTTATATTTGTAGTTTCTTGTTTCATAGTTGAATAACTATTATCACGTACACAATCCTTGCCTATTTATAAAATTCTTACACACTAAACAATTTGTTATACTGTTTGAATCCATTACATTCACCCATGTCCCTAATAGTTTCAATAGTGTATCAAACCAAATGGCTGAAAATATTCTAGAATGGCACATTAATCATAAATAGTAAGGAAATAAACCATTCACATGCATTTCATATAATTTTCTATCCATTTATATATAACCATTGCATGCATAACATCACATCATAAGAGGCTTATATATATACATATACATGTATGTATACATATACATGTATGTATACATATACATATATATATATATATACATATATATATGTATATGTATACATACATGTATATGTATATATATACATATACATATACATATACATATACATATACATATACATATATATGTATACATATATACATACATATATATACATATATATATATATATATATATATATATATGT
>LPNX011187670.1:500779-513750 GCA_001517045.1 Pseudotsuga menziesii
AATCACAAGAGATAAGAGACACAAGGAGTTTTCCTCAGGGAAACCATAAAGGAGAAAACCTCGTAACTTCCTCAAAGATAGAATGAGCACCAATAGAAAAAGTAAAACCCAAAGATAGAAAGATGATATCCAACAATTGTTCTCTCTCTCACTTGTGCGAGCTCCTCTTCTCTCACTCATGCGCTCCAGTTGAGTGTGTGCGTGTTTTAAATAGAGAGTCTCACTCTCTATTTATACTAGTTTTCCACTTGACAATTACTTACTAGGGCCAACTTCACTAGGAGATTCTAATAACCCTAGTACCCCTAAACTGTGGGGACTATTGCCCCAAATTACAATGGAGGTTTAACCTCTATGAATTTACATGACTTTATTATAGTAATGATTCTCCTGATAGGAACACCGAGATACAATGAAATACAATATACGATATACAAGTGAATACATTTCGAAGTTACAAATACATCAACACTCCCTCTTAAATAGGAAGGTATTCTCTTAACAAAGTTCATCAGCACAAGTATTTGTCTCTGAATGATCATAAAAAATGGATCATCATCAAGCTGGATCATCATCATGCTGGATCATCATCATCATCATTGCTCTTGCTATTTCGAGCAAATGGTGCTATCTCTCAATTCTGAGATGAATGAATTTTGGTTTCTTTCCGAAGAAGACTTCTTTAGGTGTCTTGTTCTCAAGTACTCTATGTGGAGTACAGTTCTATAAATACATCGCTGTCCCAGAAGCTTATGCCCATAGATGCATGGGAAGATATTGATCATGAAGCATTGACCTTGCTACTTCCATAATCGTTCTATTCTTCCTTTTTGCAATCCCGTTCTGTTGTGGATTATATGGAGTGGTCAACTCCCTCTTAATCCCTAAATATCTGTATAATTCCTTGAATTCATCTAATGTGAATTCCCTTCCATTTTCTGATCGAAAGGTCTTGTTTTTCTTCTCTGTGTCGTTCTCGATCAAGGCTTTGAATTCCTTGAACTTAATGAACACTTCATCTTTGATTTTCAAGAAATATATCCATGTCTTCCTAGAAAAATCATCAATGAAAGAACTTAATATACATACCCACTTAATGAACTATATGACATCGAAACGCATACATCGGAGTGGATGATTTCCAAGATTCCTTTTGCCTTGTTCTCCCTGCTTGGAAATGTCTTCTTTGTTTTCTTTCCTTTCGCGCATCCTTTGCAAACACCTTCATGCTTTTCCTATATTTCTGGAAGACCTTCAACAACTTTGCTTGCAAGTGGTAGTTCCCTATAGTGCACATGTGCAAGCCTTCTATGCCATAGTTCACTTCTCTCTACTGAATCATGGAAAAACGCTTCTTCTAGTTGGCCCTTTAGTTTGTATAAGCCTCCCTCTTTCTCTCCAATCACTACTGCATCGTCTATAGTATTTTCCTTTGGCCACATAAGGAATTGGCCATCTACAAATGCAACCCTCATGTATTTTTCATCCAATGCAGATATGGAGAGGAGATTCTTCTTTAGTCCCGGTACAAACAAGGCATCCTTCATCTTCATAGACTTTCCATAGTCTAGCTTATAGGTACCTTTTATGGGATACTGGTAGTCATCCCCAAGTTTCACTTTGTGGGGTGACTCATGTTCGGATATTTTCACAAAATATTCTTTGAATCCCTCCATATGCTTGGAAGCCCCACTATATATGAGCAAATCATTGCTACCATGTGTGATAGTTCCCGTGAGAGTAGAAATCAAAACATACTCTTTATCACTTGAAGAATATTCACTTTATTCTTTGACTCTCTTTCTGGGAGGTTCATCATCCTTTGCAGTGTGAGCATGATATCTTCTTTTGTTGTCCTTCTTCTTGTGAGAGCCACCCTTATTTCTAGGGAAATATTTGGCAAAGTGTCCTCTTTCATGACATGTATATCATCTGTATTTAGATAGATCTTTGCTATATCTTCTAGGGTTATCTTTCTGGTGAGAATGCTTACCTTTGGGATGATGAAAGTCCCTTCTGATTTTCTTGGTGTGTACTGTGAGAGCTTTATATTTATTTTCCATCTTTTCTTATCGAGCTACTATCTGAGCTTCTTCTTGTGAGCATTCCTCCCACAGCCTACTGAAAGTGATTAGCTTCCTTCTATCACAAATCCCTTGAATGAAGGAGTCCCATGATTTAGGAAGTCCATTTAAGGTGGTCATCACAATTTCTGCATTCTCTACTTCCTCATCCACTGCTTCAAGTTATTATTTGATTTGAGAGACCCTTGTAAAGTATGATTATATGGTATTTGCATTCTAGATATTTACATTCTTCAACTGGTTCCTCAAAGTCATGTTTTGATTTATGTTCTTCCCTTCAAATAGCTTGGTAAAGGAATCAAACATCTCTTTAGGCGTCTTTAGGGAAGACACCTGTGGTATAAGGTGATCCTTGATTGAATCAACAATAATCCTCTTGGCCTTAACTAAGTTCTTCTTTTGTAAGGCCTTAGTCTCATCTCCCTTTGGAACTGGAACCTCTCCACTTATGTTGGTGTCCAATTCATTTTCTTCAAGAACTAGTGAGATCCTATACTTCCATGCTAGAAATTTTTTAGCTCCTTCAAGGTTTTCATCAAGCTTGGTATGATGAGACCTCTTATCTGGAAATACAAAAGATTTAGATCTTACCAACTTGAGATGCCAGAACTAGATTTGGAGCTGATCTTCTGTAGTGCTGGTTTTCTGGTTCAGGGAAAAATTAGGGTTTGACTTTCCTGGAGTTCTACCCAAATAAAAACTTTGATCTTGGTCCCTAAACTTCATTTTTTAGGAGGAGAGAAAATCATATTCTAGGCTCACTAAAAAATTCCACTTCTGTGAAAATCCCTAATTTCCTGCTGTAGTGGTAGGTCAAAAAATAAAAATGCTTAGATTCAGATTCTGCATCGACAAAAATATGTGCCCTTCAATGGAGAGTCAAACTGGCCTCCTTTTGTTGATGATCTATGGAGAGAGACCAAAAATTAAGAAGCCCTATATTTCGCAGTTGCACAGTGTCTTCTTCTCAGGTTAGCTCTGATACCATGTTATATTTTTATCATTTAATCAATATGATGTAGGATCTTATCTAAGAGAATAACATGCACAAAAATAATCAAAAGAGACAATAGAGACAAAGAGTTTTCCTTGGGGAAACCATAAAGGAGAAAACCCCACAACTTCCTCAGAATAGAATGAGCACCAATAGAAAAATTAAAACCCAAATACATAAAGATGGTCTCCAAAAGCTATTCTCTCTCTCTCTCACTTGCGCGAGCTCCTCTTCTCTCACTCAAGCGCTCCATTTGAGTGAGTGTGTGTTTTAAATAGAGAGACTCGCCCTCTATTTGTACTAGTTTTCCACTTGACAATTACTTACCAGGGCCGACTTCACTAGGAGAGTTTATTAACTCTAGTACCCCTCAACTGTGGGGACTATTTCCCTGAGTTACAACGAAGGGTTAATCTCTATGACTTTATATGACTTTATTATATTAATTATTCTCTCGATAGGAACATCAGGGTACAATGAAATACAATATAAGATATACAAGTGAATACATTCCGAAGTTACAAATACATCAACAATATATATATATACATACATACATACATATATTATATATAGTTTGTATCCATGTGCATATGTATATATAAATTCATATGTCCAAAATATAGGTGTGTCTACAACAAGGAGCCCCAACAACTTTGTTAAAGTAAATACATCAGTAAAAAATCCCAATTCACATAACATGGGGGGAATATTTGCATGATGCCGACTAGTCATTAGAATAACATGAGGCGTCATCCTCAGTATCCTAATTGTCATTCGCATAACATTTGCAGGGTACATCGTTGTGCATAAAACCTTGAATAGCCTTACTAGCCAATGTGATCTGACTCATCATCAAATGCCACTCAGCAAGATCCTAGTAGAAAATTGAAATAACATCATCATCAAGGTTCTATCACCCATTGTCATATATCTTCTCCAGTAATAGATCAATGGCTCCTCATAGTCCATTAAGGACCACCTCAACACCCCTCTATAGTCATTATGCACAGGAAGTCAGTTCGACTCCCTCAACCCAACCATGATGTCTCTAATAATCTACTGGGGGTAGTGGATCTATATCTATACACACATATGACAAGTCATCACTACCAATATCATATAAATACTAAGCTACCAACTATGATATTGCAAAACATAACTCTTATAATCATGCATATGTACCATTAAGTCCCAAGGCCTATCCAATAAGTTGAGGTGACTCCATGTCTCCTCTGTGGTCCATGTTTGCATACAGATAGTCCTCAATTATAGTCGAAGGTTAGCACCATTGCATGAATAAATATTGGTTCAAAATGTTTTCGATAATTCCTCCATACTCCCTAATCATCATCTCTCCCAAACTCCTCATCTTGGGCTCCATCACGATAAAGAGAATTCATAGTGTGCGTACCTTCTTGAAGGATAACAAGCAGATAAAGGAATCAAGGATAAAATATCCTCCATTTCGTTGACTTGGTTCATTTCTCACCAAACCAATGTAAATAACATCTAGTCACACCCAAAGTAGGTCCCGAGTAGTACTCACTCCACTATGAACATTTTCCCTCCTGATATCTTATATGTCCCATTCGATCCCAGTACCCTCACTATGTTATACTATGAAATGGCACTTCTCCATCCAAGTACTGACATTGAGCATGTCGGTACACAAAAGGACATCATGGATTGAAGTGGCATGAAATATATAGATGAAGAGAATCCTAAATTCACTTTACTTCCTTCATCCTTTCCCATGTTTCTAATGAGGTTTGTCTTGCATTCACAACTTCTCTCATTGCAAGTCGTGAGTCATTTGCGAGTAGTTCCATATGCAACCCGTGAATGGATGATCATATGTTGCATTCATGGGTTTCCTTCACAAGAGTCACAATTCATTCATGAGCTTCCAGTATATGCACCCTATTAGCACTGGGATTGGCCAAAGGTTGGAAGAAGGCTCATTCCCAGGTAACAGCAAAACCACTTTAGACTGCGCTTCTGGCCCAGCACAGTCAGAGAGAAATCTCTCGTTTACTTACCAAATTTGCTCACGCAAGATATTCAATCGATAATGGTCAGGAGGTCATATTCTTGAATGGGGCAGGTATGTTGTTATAAGGTGTATATTGGATGATCAGAGAGGAGGACCATTGGGCAATGGACTCGACAGTCCTGGTATGGAACATGTTGCAAAAGGTAAATAATTGTAGAAATTTACAGACAGAGGCAAGGTAATCACCCATATTTCAATTAGGAGATATTTAGCAGCTGACTAGTGGATGAGAGGAAACAACCCATCACACAGAGCATCTACAAGATGAATTCTGTGTCACTTTAGAAGAAATTGTTTAAAAATGTTTGGAACAAAGGGCCGAGAGCATACAGGATGAATTCTAGCCCTTATACACTATTGTCCAAACATGAAAGCAAATAAAAAACTAGAATGAAAAAAAGATAAACATTCACGTAACAAAGTTACATATTGAAAGAAAAGACGAAACATGAATCTCTACCATGAAGAATTATCATTCCTATGTAATTTTATTCATATCATGAAAGCTAGAAACAAATTACAATGGATAGCCTTGGCCCTTGAAATTTTCCCAACTCCCCTCTATCTCCCTCTATCGGGAGTATATTTATACTATCTTAGACCCGAGACTAATCTCTGAAACAAAACCTGGAAACTATTTTCAGTCACAATCAGACACTAACAGTTTAGAGTGTGGTACTATCACCACGATTTACAAATATTAACAAACATTATGGAATAAGTGGGCGTGCTCTTCTTGGGTGACAACCCAACGTTTTTGTTGCTATGCCTGTAGACCTCTAGGACGATGTCTTCTAGTCGCTTTCAGGTGAGTCACCATTGACTGGGTTTTGGACTCTCTAGCCATTTTGTCGAGTTAGCATAGTTCCCTTTCTACCCATTCCTTTGTGTCTCCTTCGTGTTCAAAATCACCTTTCTGCATGGACGCAAACTGGAAGGGTAGTTTATGTCTCTTACCTGCTCAACCTTCTCTATAGCCTCTCTATGTACCAAGTTCATCGAGAGATTCTGTCCCTGCTGGCATTCCTCATGTAGTCAGGCAGTCCGCTGATATCGAGACTTAGAACAACAAATCCTATGGCTCAACATAGATCTATTTTGTGATCCCTTATGAACTTTGGCCATCAGGATTCTCCTGCTATATGCACTACAAATCGACTTCCTCTCCAAACCTGAACCTCCTATGTGCGGGATTTCAATATTAGGACCCAAGGTTAATGTCCACACAAATTTCCTCAACAGAACTAATACATATCCATGATATGCAACATGCTTTCATATGGACCGCCTGATCATGTGCACGTTAAAATTTGGTCGATCTCCCCTTGTCTAATCGAGCGAGCACTTTTGAGTTGTGGAATACTTCATGTCTATTGATCAATTTCGACCCTTCGTCCTGATCGTTGATCTCTGCAGCCAGTACCACTTTTCACGATTTGGAATCATGACCTTGTCCATGCTAGTTCAGACCACGAAATCATCTATGGCCATGGATCTACTCATACTCTTACCTCCATCATCAGATATCTCCATCCTTTAATCCATTTCGTGATTCAGGAAAGCTCCTTCTTCCGTGCATGTTTACCCAACGAAATCACCTCAGGCCGTCGATCGGGCTTCACCTTGATCTCTGCCTTTCATTGCTTGTCCCCTTTAACAGGATTCATGAACACCAAACTTAAATATTTCCTCGCCTCTTTTGGCCTATGGAACCACGCTCCATCATTGATCTTCTCTGTTGTGAATTTGGATCATTGATCTACGACGCCTCTTTATCTCATTCCTGTTGCTGCATGTCTTGATCTTTGAAAATATCCACCACCGTAGATCGAGGTCTCTTCTCCATTTGAAAGTATTAACCGATGAAAAATTTTGATTGGATAACCTGAGGGGTGTTTGTATAATTCTTCATTGAACAAGACCCTTTTTCGAATTCTTCCAAGCCCATAACTCGACAGTTGCAAATGGAGTGATAACAGTTGGCTCCATGAGGGATGCTATCCTCCCAGTGAGGTAGTAAAGAACCCTGTAGACCAAGTGCCAAATCCATTGGGTTTCCCCTAGTCCTCCTTAGAAATATTCAACATACTCTGAGCTACAGCTGTAGCAAATTTATATCAATCTGCAAACTATGCTCTTAAACATACTCTGAAACTAAGAACAGTTGTGATTGCAAACCTGTACTTACAACTGAAAATGAAAACAAACTGAATAGCATTGAAGGAAATTCTCGATAGAAATTGAGAGTATTTGTACGTACCTACTCTACCTAATTGAGCATACATGCCTAATTAAGTGAATTCTGACTTCCAATGAAGCCAATCAAGCAACTTATCCAATAATTTTGTTTCCCTTTCATGCTTGATTAATAATAGAGATGAAATGCATAATGAAAGTAGGATATAACAAATAAAATGATATTTATAGCATAGATATAACCAGTCATTACCATTACCCAGCCTCTCCATGTACTCTGCTATGGGGTCATAGAAAGCGCGGCAACCTCCAACATATTCTGTCCTCTGTTTATCATGGGAAAACTGTCCAAAATGCGCCTCCTCCGGTGAGATGTCAGGTTGATTTTTGAAATATCTTTGAGAGATATTCCTATGATTGTTTTCAAATTAAACATCCAACCTTTCGTTCAAGACTCCTGAAGCTAGAACCTCACCTTCCTTATATGCCTCAGCATGGAGATCATATGTTTCTTCAACAAAGTCAAGCAAGCACCATCCTTCTTTATGGGATGATATTCCTGAAGGCAAAAATTTAAAAAAGTCATTTATTTGAGAACCGTTACATCCTTCTTTGTGACCCGATGCCTCATCACAAACTCCTGATGTATCTATAAGCGGAGAGGGACTGCATGATTATTCCTCGTTATCATATTTTGTTCCAAACAAGTCCATGGAATGCACCATATCATTTAACTTTTGTTTCCACTTAGAGGCTTTAAATATGTGGCTTATTAATTCAAATGAGGAATAGCACAAGGGAAGACTGTCACCTTCATCACACTTATTATCCTTTCCTATCTCAGCGCTCTGACTTTGGATTGTAGCTTGATTTTCTCCATTAGCAGACCTTGATTCTATAGCTGGTTCTTTGGGTATAACCTCCAGGTATTCCTCCTCATACTCATTGTACATGAGTGTACTAAAATCCATTTTAAAATCATCATTAATGGATTCGATGCTAAGCAAATTGCAATCTTTAGAAAGAAAAATGACAGAACCATCTGCTTCTATATCAGGTCGATCATTTTCCTGTCTAGTAAGAAAAATATTTAGCCGAACAAGGACTATCCCCTTTCATTTATGTGGCCCAACCAATTTTAATGTATCTTTTATTTCACCACCACTGTCTTGACCTGACAATTTTTGAGAGATCTTAAGTTTTTCTTCAACCTCCAAACAATCAGTAAACATGTGTTGTAGAGTGGTTGATTTTCTTTCCAAAAGAAGCAATGAAAGTTCATGAGGAAAGGTAGCTGCATAATAGATTTTGGCAGCATTTTCAATAGGTTGGACTTCCTTGGGCATGTTGTAATAGAAGCTTGCAAATATTTTGTTAAAACTAGACATGGCAATACCCTCATTCCTCTTCAGGGAATAAAATTCTGAAAGCATTTGGTCCAGAAGCATTCTCCTACCCAAAAATTTCAAAAATGCACAAGAAAACTCTTCCCAGGTACCGATGGACTTAGGCTACAAGTGTTTGAACCATTCTTTAGCATCTCCTTGCAAGGACTGGGTGAAATCCCTCATGCAAACATCATCATGTTCTACTTTAAAAAGGTTAAATAAATGTTCAAAATCCTGTAAATGCTTCTCAGCAGTGAGGTCTTTGTATTCTCCATGTAATTTGGGGAGGTACTTGTAATGTTTCGTAGGAAAATTATGTAGGATATGAGGCAAGAGTAGTGGCTTGTATCGGCTTGGAATACTGGGAGAGACCATGTTAGGTGAAATAGATATGTTATCAACCTTGGTTTCACGAGGTTCATAGGGGTGACCTTTAATGTCAGGAGCTTAGGGTGAAAGATCTTGGCCAAAATCAAATGTACAAGACAATGCAATGCTTTCATTTTGTAAAGAAGGATATACATGAATATATTCATAGCTTTGTTATGAGTGAAATGAACCATGGAAGGCTGTTTTGATAAATTTAGGAAAATATAAGAAAAAACTTACAAGAAAATACAAGGCATCTTGGAAGAAATGGAAACTCGAGTATCTTACCCTTTCACCATGCATTTTCAGGCTTCAAAACGAGCTCATTTTCCCAGTAGAGTCTGCAAGTTCTTTTGAAAATTTGATTTCTGGGTCATACCACCAGTGGAGTTGTTGAAGTCTGAATCCTTTAAGAGTGGAGTTTCCAGGTGAAAAGTGCACAACCTTCTTGATGTCTGATTGTTGTTCACCATCAACAACCAAATCTAAAACTATGTCATTCATACCCAGGGATGATCTTCAATTTCATCCCCAACAATGGCGCCATTTTGTTAGCACCAAGATTGAACCAAAGGTTGGTGGAAGGATCATTCCAAGTTAACAATAGAACCGCTTTAGACTAAGCTTCTATCCCAACACAGTCAGAGAGGGATCTCTGGTTTACTTACCAAATTTGCTCACGCAAGATATTCAATCAAGAACGGCCAGGAGGTTAGATTCCTAAATGCAGCGGGTTTGTTGTTATAAGGTGTAGGTGAGATGATCAGAGAGGAGGACCATTAGGAAATGGAGTTGACAGTCCTGGTATGGAACATGTTGCAAGAGGTAAAGAGTTGTGGAAATTTACAGATAGAGGTAAGGTAACTGCCCATCTTTCAATCATGAGATATTTAACAGGTGACTAGTGGATGAGAGGAAACAACCCATCAAGCAGAGCATCTACAGGATGAATTCTGTGTGACTTTAGAAGAAATTGTTTAAAAATGTTTGGAACAAAGGGCAGAGAGCATACAGGATGAATTATGGCCCTTATACACTACTATCCAAACATGAAAGCAAATAACAAACTGGAATGAAAACATGATAAACATTCACATAAGAAGTTTACATATTGAAAGAAAAGACGACACAGGAATCTCTGCCATGAAGAATTATCATTCCTTTGCAATTTTATTCATATTACGAAAGCCATAAACAAATTACAATAGAGAGTCTCGACCCTTGAAATTTTCCCAACCCCACTCTATCTCCCTCTACCGGGAGTATATTTATACTATCTTAGACCTCAGACTAATCCCTGAAACAAAACTTGGAAGTTGTTTTCAGTCACAATCAGACACTAATAGTTTAGAGTGTGGTACTATCGCCACAATTTACAAATATTAATAGAAATTATTGAATAAGTGGGCGTTCTCAGCCTGGCTGATAGCCCAATGTTTATGTTGCTGCGCTTGTAGACCTCGAGGACGATGTCCTCTGGTTGCATTCAGGTGAGTCACCATTAACTGGGTTTTGGAATCTCTAGCCGGTTTGTCGACTCAAATTAGTGCCCTTTCTGCCCATTCCTTTGTGTCTCCTCTGTGTTCAAAATCACCTTTATGCATGGATGCAAACTGGCAGGGTAGTTTGTGTCTCTTACCTGCTCAACCTTCTCTGTAGCCCCTCTCTGTACCAGGTTCATCGGGAGATTTCATCCCTGCTGGCGTTCCTCATGTAGTTAGGCAGTCCATCGATCTCGAGACTCGGAACAACGAATCCTCTAGCTCCATGTAGATCTATTTTGCGATCCCTTACAACCTTTGGCCATCAGGCTTCTCCTGATATATGCACTACAAATCGACTTCCTCTCCACACCCGAACCTCCTATGTGTGGGATTTCAATATCAGAACCCAAGGTTAATGTCCACATAACTTTCCTCAGTGGAACTAATACAGATCCACGATCTGCAACATGCCTTCACCTGGACCGCCTGATCGTGTGCACATTAACATTTGGCTGATCTTTCGTTTTCTAATCAAGCGAGCACTTTCGAGTTTCAGAATCCTTCATGTCCATCGATCAATCCCGACCCTTCATCATGACTGTTGATCTCTGCACCTAGTAGCACTTTTTGTGATTTGAAATTGCAACCTTGTTTGTGCTAGTTCAGACCGTGAAATTATCTATGGCTGTGGATCTGCTCATACTCTTACCTCCACCTTCAGATATCTCCATCCTTTAATCCATTTCAAGATTTAGAAAAGCTCATTCTTTCGTGCATGTTTTCCCAGCAAAATCGCCTCAGGCCGTCGATCGGGCTTTGCCTTGATCTCGGCCTTTCATTGCTTGTCCCCTTCAACAGGATTCAGGAACACTAAACTTAAATATTTCCTTGCCTCTTTTGGCCTGTGGAACCACTCTCCATCGTTGATCTTCTTTGTTGCGAATCTAGATTGTTGATCTACAACGCCTCTTTATCTCATTCCCGCTGCTGCATGTCTTTATCTTTGAAAAGATCCACCACCATAGATAGAGGTCTCTTCTCCATTTGACGGTCTTAACCGAAAGAAACTTTCGATTGGATAACCTGAGGGGTGTTTGTATAATTTTTCATTGAACAGGACCCTTTTCAAATTATTCGAAGCCCATAAATAGACAGTTGCAAATGGAGTGCTAACACACTCGCGGTTACCTTAAGACGAAACTCAAAAAAATAAAAATGATTAGTTAGGAACAGTTGGGCTCGAAATCATAACTTCCCTAACCTCCCTAACCATTCAAGGCCTCGTAAATCCTCCTCATCATCAAGTATAAATAGAGGGGAGGGGTAGAGGATGGGGAATCAATTTAGAAGATAAAGGTTATGCTAGAGGAATACATTGGAGAAAGGAGCAAGAGAAATCAGTTCCTGGTCAGCAGAGAGTCTTGTCTCGGACAAGGTTGTATCATTCCTTGTTACTTATGAATAAAGAGTGATTTTCTTCCATACTTTGTGTATTAATGTTCTTATTGTTTTGATCTATGAAATACATTTACATTTATCTTTATATACAATTATAATGTTTCATTCTTCCTTATATAACAATTAAGATCTTTGTGGCTAGATATCAATCTCTTTTGTTGGTGTTGAAGACCTGGAGCTTCTGGAGCATTTGGAGAAAATACTAAAGATTAGATCAACCTTCAATCATAAGGTATACATGCTTTCTATCCTATTTTAATCATAAATGTTTCTGTAATGTTGTATGTCTACAAGTCAATGCTTTGTACGTTGGTGACCTCGTACTATATGTCATAAGGTAGAATCCCCGGAAAACTGAACTGGCAACTCCATTGGGGAGTCTAGCTTGTTGTGGGTCTGTTCCAATAGAATTTCCAACCTAGTTTTTCTCTTTTTATTTATGTAGTGATCTTCTTATACTTTGATTTTATTCAATCTTGTTTGGTGCTTAGGATACCTGTACTATTATTTTTTCTTTTGAAATTTTTTCATTTAATTCGTCGGTTGTTGTTATAACAGTCGTGATTTCCTGTAGATTTAGTCCAATTTTCTAGGGTTTTCCCTGGATTGATCATTTTGGCTTCTTGTACACCTATAGGGTTGCTTCCTTGGATTATAATGTTTTGTTACTGAGTGCAGTTCACTTCTACTTGTTGAACAAGTTTCTTTTTGAGTGGGTTAAATTTGAATTTTTTCTACAAGTTGTTTAGGTCTTTCCTTCTTGGCCTTATTGGTTCAAGTGCAAGTGTCTTTGTGAGTTCTTGTCTTCTGTAAGTACCCTAGTGTGCTTGTTTGCATCTTATTGTTGGTAATAACTCCCGATTCAATGTTCTATTCACGACTAAAACATTAATTTATAGATTACAATGAGGCGGTTGAGAACCAACCTTTTCACCTTCCCGG